>JAXIUT010031744.1:0-12316 GCA_035586675.1 Eurytoma californica | reverse complement strand
ATAATAAACGCATTCTACATTTGGAATAAACATTAAAAAAAAAGTAATTTAATTTATTAAAACACCTTTTGATATCGCAATCGCCAGGTAACTACCCTAACAATAAATACTCCCCCTTTTAACTGGAACAAAAGCTCTTAATTTCGCAAAATAAGCGGCGTCGAGCGAGCTCAAAAGCCATCAATTCCCGTCGGCTCGTCGGCATCGCATACCGTTCATTCCTGCGCGGACTTTTTGTCTCCGCTCCTCGGACTCTTTCTCGCCTCTCCTTTTTTTCCGCGCGCTCGCCTTTTTTTACACGCCGGACTCGCACTCGACGTTCGGAAGCCCCGCGACGAAACCGCGCCTCGTAAAAATTCGAAACTGGCCGCGTCAATACGCGCGAGGTGTCCTATCTCTCTCTCTCGTCGTTTTGTCGCTGCGCGAAAGGTTTCAGCCTTTACTTCCTCGCCGTTCGCTCTTTACGATGCGCGCGCGGATAATTTAGCCGTTGCATTACAGAATGCCTCGTTTATAGCCTTCGAGAGCCTTATTCTTTAATTACCGCGGCCGTTTCCTCCGGATTTTTCTACTTCGGCGGCGGCGGCTCCTAAGCAGCGAGGAACGCGCGCCGTGGAATTTCGCGCGTATTTTTCTCGCGGGTGAGATTTCCTCCTTTTTTTCGGCGAAAATGGCAAACATTCTCCGCTCTTTGGGATATCGCAGCACTGCCGGAAATTGCTTTCTTGCTTCGTAGATGTTTTTATGGTGAACTCTTAAATATTTTCTTCTTTTTTCGTTTTCTTCCGAATTACATTCTTTTGCTTATTTACATTACGACTGATAACGTGGGAATCCAAAGAAAACATCGCTTCCGTACGGCTCGTTGCTGCTACACCCGGTAAAGGGAGAAGAAAAAGTACGGAAGAAAATGATCGGATAAAAAAAAGTGAACACCGTGTACCCAGCATAAACACGCGCATTATTGGCGAAGGTACACCGAGCGACAAAAAAAATAGAAGGGCCACTCGCTTAAATAATACTCGCGCACCTACACACCGATTTGCTGCGGCCCCGATAAACCCTACTTATCGGCCGGAGACTCTTCCCTCCTCGTTTCCCCGTGCCTTCCCGCGGGGTTTCGCTTTTTCTCGGCCGCGCAAGAAAAGACGAGGGCGCGTAGTAAATATTACCATAACAAGAAGCCCGGCTCTCGCAAGAAGTAGATACTACGACCCTCTCGAGGTCGCGGACTCTCTCTCGAGGCGCGGCAAAAAATACGGCGCGCAAAACACACGGGAGTGTCGTTGCACGCGAGGCTATATACGGGAGCGTGCAAGAGCTCGACAAATTTAAGAGTGAGCTTTGAAAGAATTATCGAGTTGCTTCTAATGATTTGCCACGTAAAACTTTGTTAATCGTGAAACTTAAAATTTATTCTTCGCTGGTATAAATAAAATAAAATAACTGTTGTTATTTGTCACGGATAAAGAATTGAAGCTCGTTAGTTTACTTATAATGATGTTCATATAAACACTTTATATCATTTTAATAATGCAGCTGTCATTTTAATTAAATCGCTTGTTAGTAGCCTGAATACGACGTAATAAACGTCACTCCCGCGTAGAAAAGCCTCCGCGAAATCGCGATAAACATGGGAATCTCTCAATGGAATAGAGGGCAAGAAAGCGCGCACGCTAAGAAAATCAAGGAAACGGAAAAAAAGTCACCGGGCGGACGTCCCGCTGCGTCTCGGGACGGTGGGGTTGCCGCGGCGGCGGCTCCTCGGGGAGAATAGCCGCGAGAGGCAAGAGCGATGGACGCGCGTGCACTCGAACACGTGTACAAAGAGAGAGAGAGCAGCTTCCCGCGAAGCAGCGGGCGAATCTTTACGACGATCTTGATCTTGATTCGCCGGACGAATTAGTCCTTTCTCCTAGCAATGAGCGGAGCGCCAGGTGGTCGATAAAGCAGGGGGACGACTCGCGGCTGCCCGGGAGGTGCGGGGGCGGCGCCGAAACAAAATCATCGATTGGCCGCGTGTGTACCTTAACGCGCGGCGTATGTACGGCCGGCGGGCACTTCCGAGCGCGCGAAACGAGCGCCCAGGGAGAACACGTGGACCCCCCCTCGAGCGCGCGAAATCCCGAGCTCGACTCCTGGGACGGACCGGTGCCTCCTTCGCTCCGCGACCTCTGCGTTCATTTTACTTCACCCGTCGCGTTTCTGTAATTTCGATTATTTTACGCCTAATGTTTCATTTTTTTTATCTTGCTGGACTATAGATAAAAATCTGTTTTTAGAAGTCAGTGAAAAATTCATGAACATTACACTATGTATTTTTTTTACGAAAACGCATTATTATGCGCAAAAAATATAGTTTTTAGTACGGAAAGAAGTTTTATTATTAATGTGTGGAACTTAATTATATTGTGATAACGTGAATCTAGAGGAGTCTTGAAAATACGATTTGCCGACACGCTGAGCTTGTATTACTCAAAAGTCAAGCTTTTACCGAAAATTGTATTTTCTGTTCTCCTTGTACAAATTATTCATTTCGACGTACGAGAAAGTACAATCGTCATTCTTGCCAATTTTACAACGCAAAACCTATCGGAAAATCCATCAGGGTATCGCGTAAAAATAAACAGAACACGATTTAGCGCTCCGCGAGTTTTCCGCATACAAGTAAGCGATCCCCGGCGAGTCCGTTGAGCAAGCGCGCGAACAATCGCCGATGATCCCGAACGAGGTGATCGCGAGTCGATCGGCCGCGCGCGCGAACCGGGAAGAGGCGAAGGCGCGAGGCCTTGATTTATCGCATTTACATGCAAACGGCCGGGCTTGCGCAAGGGAAAGACAAATACGCGACGGTCGATTGTGACACGTGCGAGGCGATTCGCGCGCTGCCGCCAGTTCATCCGCTCTCTCAACAACTTTTTTTTGCAGTTTTTGCAATGATGTTTAAATTTGCGCGCTTAAATTGAGGAAATAAAGAAGCGAGTATAAAGTTCGAGGAAGCTAATTGCCAATTTATTGGCAGCGGGTTTAATACCGCGATCGTTACCGAGGCAAGAGTAGGACGCTGCCAAGTCCGCGAGGCTTTATGGCCGAATCATGGAGGAATTTGAAGACCGCAAGTTTATCCTACTTCTTTCCATTTGCTTCGTTTTTTTTGCGCTTGTTTTTGCTGAAGAATCTTTGCTGCGTCATTTATGAAAATTTGCAGAATTTTATGTGTTTTATTAACAATCAAGAAAAATAAGCAAATAAGCATACTTAAACAGGCTTTGCGCAATTTTTAACCGTCTTATTATAGTATTCATTCTAACCAAATACCCTGATCATTCTACGCTGATCATTGTACCATCCAAAAAGACGCAGCTCGAGGGCGCCTTTACGCAGCTCGCAATGGAAGGTATAGCAATTAATTCCAAGGCTAGTGCGCACATCCCGGTCTCCCGACGCGAAATTCCCGGCTCGCGTAATGCGCGTAACGAGTCTCGACCCACCGCGTCGCTAGAGAGCCCGGACTGCTATATACGCAGTCGAGAGGGTACGCACACGAGTGAGAGGGAGTGCGCGCGAGCTAAAGAGAGAGAGGGACTGACCGAACGGGGTGCGGACGCGGCAAGTGGAGCAGCCAGCGGCGGCCGAGGCTCTCAATCCCAGAATTCCCGGCGAATCGGCACGGGTAATAACCCGGCATTACGCGGCTCATTACGCGATCTATCTCGCGCGTGGCTCTCTCTCGAGTATCGGCTTTGTGTCGGCGCATGCGTGAGCGCGACTTCGGCCCGGCTCTCGTGCGCGCTCGATTTCATAGCTGCGGTTACGATCAGTGAAAATTGACGAATGTTCGAGCTAAGAGGGTCGGTTTCTTCCGCGCCGGGAAACGAGGGAGGGTCAAGTATAACTGATAGTGTCTTATTACGTTTACAGAGAAATTTAACTATTTTGTACAATTTTAAATTTATGTTAGGTGGAGAAAGAGAAAGATCGCTGCTTTTATAAAATTCTTATTATCTTAACTCGAGGTCTCGCACGTAGAAACTTTTACGCAGAAATTAAATTACGCGAGAGGTCAGCAATTTTTTCCAGTATAATTCGGTCAATAAATAACTTTTATTGTGCCATGTAAAAATTGCGTGAGTTAATTTTATTAAGTACATAATCTTTTTATTAACTGTGCATAAATATTATTAGAAGATGTGACTGTTTTATTTCTCAGCATTTTTTTTATTAAGTTGAGTTTCATAAAATGTTATAAAATTTTATGATTTTAAATATGAAAGGGTAAAAGAAGAAATTTAATAAAAAAAACGTTGTGATTTTAATGAATGATTTCTGTGTGCGTTCTGAAACTTTCGAATTAAAATTTATCAAACTTTGATGTATGAAATTCTACCTTTATATAGCCGCGTAAATTTTGAAATGCCTGGAAACAAGTTACACTCGAACTTTTACAATATCAAAAATAGTCGTTGAAGACTTGTACCATTTCGAACATGCATATTTAAGCCGATATTAAATTTTGTAAAATTCATCCAACCAGCTTTTTCGTATTGCATCCGATAAAACGTATAACTTTTCAATACCAAATAATGAACGAGCCCTTCAATATTTTATATAGAATATAGAGTAGAATATAGAATAGTTTTATTGTAAATTACATATTTACAAATTGTTAAAATTATAATAATAGAATATATAGAATACATTATATTTGAAAACAATATTTAAAATATAAAGAAAATTATTAACTTTTTTATTAAAACTTGAAATGACCGTTCCATAAAATTCCGTTTTTTTATTTTTTTCCAGGTACGTCAAAAACTTTGCAAAGTGCATCACTACCATTTCCCGAAAAAAGGTCAGACGCTGTATTATTATTAATCCGAGAAGCCCGAAATTCCCCTTTATCAACGGTAAAGCCTCATCTCCGAAACCGTAGCTCCCCGTAGACAAAGCGACGTCGCGGCCGCCCAAAGTGATAAGCTAAGAGCATTAAAAGCTCGACTCGCCGAGATTCGCGCGGCCGCGTGACGGAGCCGCAAACAACGAGAAGAAAAATAGCCGGGCTCGCTCGCAGTCCGGAAAATTTCCCCGAGGACCGCGTCGCGAGGGGGCGAAGAAAAAAAATCGGCCCGTCGCGAGGAATGAAGCGCCCGGGTCACGGAGACGTCGCGCCCTTAACGATCTAACCCGGCGGGAGCAACTGGTGGCGCATCGGCGCCCGCATCCGTCGCGGAAACGCGCCGGGACAGCTGCGCGCAATTCCGCGTATTCTCGCGATTTTTTCTCCTCTCCGTTGCAAAAAAAAAACCTCCGCTTCAACTCCGACACTTCCCTTCCCCAAATGTTCCCGCGCACTTTCCGCTGTCTTTAAAAGACGCTTTAAACTACCCGTCGTTCGAATCCGCACAAAAGAAATTTTCTCCGGCGAGAAGCGTTTCCCACCTATAAATTAGTCGTTTCACTGCGCGCACGCATTCTACTGCTAATACGCGCCGCGCTCCGTCAGCAGATTTACGATTGCCCTTCGGAGAAAAGCATGCTACTCCCCTGTGTGTGTAAAGTAAAAAACAAAACGCGGCACCGGCGTGAATCGCCTCAATAGATCCTCGGGTTCTCTCTCCTGCGGCCGGTCGAATCATGAAAGCCCCGCGTCGTGCGCCGGTTCCGAGACAAAAGGGCCTCCTCTCACCCGCGGGCGCGAATTACAGCGCGCTAATGACGACTTCCGCGACGTGGGCCGAGATTTGTAGCTCCTTCGCGGGCCGGACGTCGGCGCGAGAGGCGCCTTAACGGGGCCTTAATTGATTAATTCATTGCTAATCAATCATCGCGGCCGATCCAAGACCGACGCGCGCGGACTTTCCGATCTTATCGTAACCCGACGTTTAACAGATCGTTGCGGATACCCCCGAGGGGGTAGCCCTTTCACGCGGAGACGCCTTTCAGCTATTTAAATCTAACTTTGATATCTGAGCGGTATCGCATTTATCCTTTCCATATTTTGCGAAAGATAAGTAATTATTAATTTTAAGTTTTCTTTTTTCATTAATATTAACGTTATGCAATAATTAATTAGGAGGATTTCACTTGTTTGGGTCACGGATTTTCTTCAAACTTTTAGTTTTTTTTATGCCAGAATAGAAAAAAAGCTCAAAATTTTCAACACAGTAGGTATATTTCTCCGAAACTTCGTATTTCGTTATTAAATCAAGAGATTACACTAAAAATTTATGTAGAATTAAATAAAAATTTGAAAAGCTGCATAGAAACGAATACGAAAAAGTTAGCTCCTGATAAGAATCTCCTGACTCGCGCGAATAGAAACACTCGACTCGAAAAAGAAACAGCCAAGTTAAAGCGAGAAACATCTAAGTTTGAAATTCGCCGGCGGGTTAAAACGGAAAATTAATTAGCGTGAAATATCTGGCGGTCGTGTGTAACCATCGACAATCAGCAATTTCTCAGCCGCGCGAAATCCCGGGCAATCTTCCCTCCTCCCCGGTTTCAGAAACAATGGGGGGGCTAGCGAACGAGAGATGGAGCAGGCGCCGAGTTGCCTTTCAGTCGGCCTTCTCCTTCCGTCCCGGGCACCGGGGCACCGGGAAAACTCGAATTCGTAAATGGCGGCTAATTTATCGAGGAGCCGCAGGTCGTCCGTCTCTGGTTCGCTTTCTCTCTCTTAACGAGCGCCCCCCGATAAACTTGCGGTATCTTCGCACCGCGGATAAATCAGACCGATGCACTTTCGCACCGCCGGGGAGGAGAAAGAAGGAAAAAGAACAGCTTGAGACACTTTGTTAATGAACCGCGAGCGCGCGCACGCGAGATCGTTAGGGAAGCTTCACAATGGAGTGCTGAAATACATATTTTTTGCCGAGAGTCGCCTAGTTATTGAGCTCGTGGCGCCGCGATCAAGATTCTTACCGGCATTAAAAAGTTAATTGATGATGTTGCGAAATTGCTGTGACTGCTAAATGACTTACTTAAAACTTTATTATTTAAGTTGGAAATGTTAGGAGATAGGAACTAGGTCGACGTCTAAAATAGTAAAAAAATGTATTAATTTATTGTTGGGAAATTATACAATTATTAATCATTAGATGTTCATAAATTGACCAAGACTTGATCAACGAAAGAAATTTGAAATATTAATTAATTTATCAATTGTTCAGATATACTACAGATTTACGAGTGAAAATATGTATTAATTAATTGTTGGGAAATTATACAATTATTAATTATTAGATGTTCATAATTTGACCAAGACTTGATCAACGAAAAAAATTTGAAATATTAATTAATTTATCAATTGTTCAGGTATACTACAGATTTACGAGTTTCCAAATGCAAAAGTTTTCTATGGAATTCCTATCCAGTTTAGATTTATAAAATCCGATAATAAATTAACTTCGATAACTCTCTCGATCGACGCTCGCCAGCAGTTACCATTACCTTACTTTTCTCCCGCGAAAGGTTACGGCGATACTAATTACCCTTGACGTCCCCAAGTGCACAACGCTGTTTTTCCCTCCTGCACAGTGGAAATTTTTCGTATAAAGAGGACGAGATAAGAGAAAAAAAAACAAAGTTCCGACCATACCGGTTTGCGCAGTGTATCGAGGTCGTCCCATGCGGGTAGTGGAAAAATGCGTATTTAGTGCGCCGGGCCCTTCAGCGCCGTCGCTCGCGCGTGCGAACACTCGTAAGGGTATCGGGCGCGAGGCGAAATTAATGGGGTAATTAGTTAAGCGGGATGTTGTCAAACCAGTATGGTTTTAATGTTGGAGCCGCCGCGTGCGACGGTTTATTGTGAGCGGCGCATAGCGGCGCGGAATAAATTTCGCCTTGCGGCGGGCGCCCGCGAGTGCGCAATTTAAGCGCGCGATTTTATCGGATATCTTTTAATTCGGTCGCGAGTTTATAATTATCTCCCGGGGAAAACTGATTGAGCCGTACCCTAGCGCGCGAAAAAATACACAAATCGCTCCGACGCGCCGGTAATTGAATTCTGGATTTAATCAGCGGCGCTCTCTCGATTAATTACTGCGCTAAAATCAAATTTAGAGTAATCAGCGCCCCCCGATAAAAGCGTCCGAACTCGGGGTCCACCGTAAATAAACGTACAATTAGTACGAAAGAGAGCGAGGAATACTTAAGTAGTATTAGAGGTCAATGACCTATAGTCCTATTCTCTAATTCGTGTTTCATAAATGATAGCAATGCTTGCAGGAATGAATCACATGTGCAAAAATTATAAACGATTTATATGTGCTTTATTAATCCATATATTTTAGTGCTTTAATTTATAACAGTCGAATTACATTCTTTTGGAATATTTAGTAGTTGTGCTCATTTTAAACGGGACGCCAACTGTGGTATTAGTAGATACAAAGAGAGCACAGTGCAGTAATAAAAAAGCATGAGCTCGTCAAGCTAAGTTGGTCATTAATTAATTAATTATAGTGTAATTAATTGTGCCCTACAGACTGCAAACGTTTGCACTATTTCTCAATACTTACAGCGCACAGAAACGAAGCATGCTTTTGAATCAGACACAGGCTAAAATTTTTGCACATGAAATTTTGCTCTCATTTTTTTTATCTCATTTTTCTCTACCCCGTCTGTCAAAGTGTCAAAACATTTTGCATAAATAAGAGCCGCCGTAGCATAGGGTCGAGGTGGGTGTCTGCACATCCGTTCAGTCGGGTCGACTCCCCGATCGCCGGGCTAATTCCGGGCGCGACGCCATTGGTCGCCGCCCTAACGAGCCAATAAGCCCAATAATCCTAATTAACCAATGATCGAGAGGGGACTTCGCGGCCTCGTAATCGAGTATACGCGCCGGAACATTTATTCCCTCCATTAATTAGGATTCCTTCCTCCCCTTCCCGGACTTCGCGCTCGCGCCTGTTTATATTCCTGCGCGAAGTTTCCTTCGGCGATAAGCGAAGTCCGTCTCGTCGGGCCTGCATGCACGGCGAACAGGCGCGTTTCATCGTCGCCGCAATTATTTCCCCGCGCAGCCAAGCGCACTTGCCGTCAGCTGTCCGCGTCGTTCGGGTTACTTTGCGCGGGGAGATACTTTAGCTTCGCGTCACTTCGCTCGGTGTTAAGTGCCCCTGCAGCGCATAGCTTTTAAATCGGCGCGAATTTTTGTAAATAATTAATTTAACGAACTACGGCTGTTTCTTCTCGATCGCTGTACCTTTTTCTCCGAACGGTGCGGCAATTCTTGCGGGTTTCGTGCGCATCGGCGGGAATTATTCACGAGGCAATCTTGGTAAAAGTGACGCGCTCGACCGGAGCCGCTGTCAATAAATCCGGGGCATAACTCATCGGCGCGCGTCTGTGCCGGAAAAAAGCGCCGCGATCCGCGGAGGGCGCAACGGAAATATCACTTATGAGATTGCACGCGCGTCCGGGAGGAGCGCCAGCTTTACGCGCGTTTTTTACGTCGCGCCGGTGTGTGTTCTACCCGCCGGTAGGAATTACCTGCCTCGCGTCGCACTGAAGGGCGCGAAAAATGCATTTGCACGATGAGCCCGGCAGCCAGAATGGCAGGGTCGAAACGCGTGCGTACTTCAACGGCGTTGCGCGATTTCCAATAACTTCGGGCTACAGTATCCTGCGAAACGCACTCGAACGCGGAGTTAATCCTGAATGTTCAAATTTAAACAAAAAAATAATTTCATTCTCTTCGGAAGAACGTGTACAAAGCGTGCTTCCTCGCATTTTCGACTTGCCATCACAGATCATTATTTGCGAATTCCTCAAAATTACGAGTTAACAACGGCAGGCCGCGCAGTTGAAAGCGTCAAATCCTCGGGTGCAATTGTCCCGAATGTTATCTCGTTAGCAGGCTTAAATTAGCGCAGCCGAACAAAAGAGGAGGGCATAGGCGCGCGTTGGTTCATTGTAGTTGCTCGCAGCGCCGGTAATTGGCGGGCGCTACGAAAAAGCGTGCTGTGTGCGTCGAGTGATAAGCGAACTGTACACGAAGGAAAGGATCGCGCGCCTACGGGGCTGCTGCACTCCTGCGGCGGAGGCCGCGCAAACAAGTGTATAGGTATGTAAGGGCGAGGGCTTCGCTGCGCGCGCGCGATATTCGCGGGAAGGGCCGTAAAGCCTCCGGGAGCGCGGCCCTCGTGAAAGGCGATATCGCGCCCTTTAGGTACCGGCCGAGACTGCCGCGACGTCCCCGGGATTCCTGCGGAGGCTCTCTCTCTCTCTACGTGCGCCTCCGCGTTTTACGCGCAATCGCATAAAAGGAAGGGGGCGAGGCGAACGACGCCGGCACCTACGCGGCGGCCCTTTTCGTTTTATGCCCGTTCCATCGGCCCCCGCGCCTTTCATCCCTTTTTCCTTTAGGGCGCGTACGTGCGCCAACCGCGGATCCCGAGGATACCGGGGGACCGTCATCGCGGGCCCTTAATTCCCCGCAGCTGCTTCTGACGGTTTCGCGGAAGTTTGCGCCGTTATCGCCGCACGACTGCCTCCGAGCGGGCTTTTGTTCGATTGGGTGTCGGAGTTGGAATGGCTCCTTTTAGGAGGGAAATTGTAATGGTTATGGTAATTTTTTTTAACCAGTCAAGCACTGATCGTAAGAGAGAACTTTCAGTAGGAACGGCGGGAAATTCTATGCCGTTACGTTTTCTTAACAGTTAATGTGGGCAGTAAATAAAGAATGATTCACTTTTAAGTGCACATTTACAAGTGCGCTAATTTTAATTAATCATAAAGAAATACATACTCTTCTAGAGGTTAATATCAATTAGCAATAATAATAAACAAAAACAGCTACCGCTCGACTAAACCTAATGCGAAAAAGACCATGCCTTATTTATACAAAGTTTTTATAAAAAATTAAATCATATAAAAAACAAAAGTAGCGTAAGTTAGTTGGCTTCTTAAATTGTACTACCTTGCAGACATACTTACTTTTATTTTCCAATATAAAATCTTTTAGAGCTTGGATATTGACACCGAAGAATGACCATTACAAGCGTCTGAACCTTGAATTTCGCTGCCGATAAAGTTTATCCCGTGAGCGGTCAAAAGAATTAGAGAAGAGGAAAAAAAAACAGTTGGCGCGCGTTTCGCTGTTTGTCAGTCCCAGTGCAACAAAAGTAATTTAGCGAAGAATGATATTTTATGTATTTTCACTTTACGACGTTGTTTCAATTTGCTTCGGGAGTCGTAAAGTGCGCGAGCGAGTGGAGAGCCGTGCCCGAGCGTCCCTTGGAGAAATCTCCTCAATCTCGCCCGGCGACTCGACTCTCCCATCCTAATGGCCGAATTAAACCGCTTCCTAGATGTTACAAGAGCTCGGCCGCTGCGACCCGAGCCTCATGTGCATATTATAGTTTTTCAATAATTCAGCACTTAATACCGACTAAAAAATATGGCGCCCCATTACCCTTTCCACGTGTACATCTCGTACTCTCCTTCGGTGTGTATTTATTAATGGCGAGCGATCGTTCGCGCTGCTTTGGGCTTAATCAAAGCTAAGTTTGCGGGACATTTTACGTGACTCGATTTAAAATTAATGATTATACCCGCGCGCAATTTATAGTCTCCGTAAGAAAATTCGACTTTTTTTTTAACCCGACGCCCATTTAAATAATTGTACTTTCGCTTCCCATTACCACTCGAGAGGGTAAACGATGAGAATTTACAAACAAAAAAATTTCGAACTGCTTTAACATACTCCTTTTTATTAAAAAAAAAATCTTCGCACTTTTCTTTCATAAATTGGATAAAACGAGCATAAAACGCCGGGACACTTTTCCCGTCGAAGGCCGAGGAAAAAAAGTCGGGCGGTCGAACGACATTATTCCAGCGTTTTACGCGGTCCTTAAGGATCCTACAAAAAAAAAAAGGAAGTGCGAGGCGAGGAAAGACGAGCAGCGCGTAAAAATCATGACCGATCGGGCGCAGTAGTGACCGTGCGCTCGGGCGAACTTTCAGAGGTGGGCGGTATAAATTTTTACACCCGGCCATCAATCGAACTCGCCGCGGCTCCGCGCTTAATGGGCTCATACTGGCGAGAAAAAAAATCCGCGCAGTTCCCCTGTTTACGTAGGCAGCTTGCTCCTCTTTATTGCGTAATATTGCAATATTTTTTTACGCACTCCCTTATTGCGCTCGCGGCTGTACTCCTTCGCCCCGCTGAGATTGTCAGCGCCTCCTCGGCGTTTCTCTTCCACCGCGAGAATACACCCGTCTCTCTTCCTCTTCCCCTCTACGCAGGCTCTACTTTGAAGCCTTACTTCTTTATAGAATTCCGCGGTTGCGTGAACCAGAATATTTAGTTTCATTT
>JAXIUT010031733.1:0-14728 GCA_035586675.1 Eurytoma californica | reverse complement strand
ATGGGATATTTAGTGGTCACAGATCATAAATTTTGCCACTTTATGATCTCTTTCTGGTTAATTTTCTACCAGGGTGCTGTTCAATTATAAAATGAGTATTCAAGAATAGGGCAAAAAAAATGGAATGCATTTTCGAGTTTGAGGATTTGCACCGTTACAAAGTTTTCACTTTCAAAAGAATCTTCGTGATTACAAACTCTATTGACTTCATTTGTAAAGAAAAATCATAAAAAGGTTGTTTAGATTCTTTTCTATCCGTCTAATGTTGAAAAATAATTTTTTCTTTGACTAAGTCTACGCTTATTAACAAAGTTATTGCGAATTGAGATTACGGATGAAGTGATGATTTTATACGATACATATAGTTGTACTTCCCTATGGCAACGTTACGATCCCAATATCTTCTTTAAAAAACATTAAATTTAAAAAAGAAAACATTTTTTAATATTGTACTTAATTTATTATATTAATCTCACTTATTCATCTTTATATAGTTAATACATAAAAATTTAATTTTTAATGTTTCACTTCAATAAAAAGAAGAAGAAGAAGCAGAAGAAGAAGTAGAAGAAGAAGTAAAACAGCAGCAACAGTGCACTAGATAACTCTGCAAATTTAATATTCATTTACTTAGTTTCAATATTCAATTTATTAGTACCGGCTATTTTTGAATCCCATATTCTACAAAATTTGTTTCATATTTATTTATAAAAACAAGTATCTGAAGTTGTCCAAAGGCTTTTAAAAATCCTTTACTTCGAACTGCTTCAGTTTTCGAACGAAACAACAGAAATAGTAAAAATAAATAAATATAATATAAGCGTAAATGTTTGCACAGAAACCACTTTGTGGCATAAAAGCTACGCTCGGGTTGAATAAACTAAGCGAATCATAGTGTCTGGGAGAATTAAGTAAATTTCGAAAAAAAGTATGGAAACACGATAAGATCCACCCCGCCCTTCTTTTAGTGTTTCCTCCCCGGCTAAATACTTCCTTTTAACGCGTGTCCGACAGGTAAGCCGATTACACGGCCTTGAAGGTCTCTAGAAGTTCACGACGAGTCTCTTGTAGCTTCATTCATGCGTGCGAACAAATGGTCCACTCGGGCTCGCGGAATCGAATTTTCTTAAATCATCGCCCCAACAACGACGAAGAAATGAATAAATTACAATTTTCATTTTACCGTCACGCAGGCATGATTTAATTAACGAGTTTACGGTCTTCTCGTATTAATGCATTCGGTAAATTGATTACTTTACATTTCAATTATTGAATATTACTGAACGTATAAAAGTGTTGCAATATTTCAGTATCCCGATTTCATTTGTTCAATCTGTTAAATCCATCTCGTCACTTCCATAAAACGTAAGGAGTTATTATATATTATATATTATATTTTATGCTTTATAAATAAATTTATTGCTTTCATTTAATCCGCTTTATGTCAAATAAAATGGTAAAAATTGTTGAAAAACACTCGCATTTTGTAATAAAACTTTGATGTAATTTTCCTTTTTCCCTTGACCCAGTTAAACTTTAACGATTTTCTGTCTATTTTTCCAGAGTCCAGCTAACTCTGATTGGAAAGTCATACGCACACAAGCACGTGTACAATTTACTCGATCATCTGTCGATCCGATTCTGTAGTTAAATTAAAAATTACTGCGTTCTTTTGAATGAAGTAGCTATTATCACATTTGCCTGTTTTGTTCAATAAAACAATTGGCCCAGTAAAAAAATGCATTCTTGGTCATAGTTAAGAATTTTTCAGATTTCATTTCCATTAGATAATACATTATAATACGGCTTTTGGTGTTTAATAATAATCACATTAATAATCACATTTGAAATACTTAAAACTTGAAATTACATAACCCATTTACCATACTATTTTTTAATTTTCACTTTTTATAGCGCCTTGTTGTATTGGAGACTCATTGAAAAATTCGCTTGAAACTGGTCCGCCAGCGCGCAACTTGTTAACAATTTTTCTCTTCTAGTCTTCTTTGTTCGAAATTAAATAAACCAGTTGACAGATCGACGGGGGTATTGCTCGGGCGAGCAAAAAGTACGACGACGCGAGAGATAAATGTAAGCGGCCGACCACCAGGGTCTTTTCGTAATTGTGCCCACGCGTCAGGCGAATAAATAATCGATCATTGTACAACACGAGCATAAATTAATTTTATAATATCGTTAAAGCTAATAAAGATAATTTTTCCTATCTGTCCACTTGACAAGGCACGGCTACGCGAGAGAGCCATGCCCACCCTTTCTCACTGATCCAGCAATAAAAAGATAATAAAATGTCGTCTAAAAAAGAGCAATTCATTCGCTCGAGTTGCGCGCCTGCTTCATATTACACAGATGCACTCGGCCCGGTTAAAAAGCCACTTGCAGCCTGACAACACACGTAGACGCGACAAGTGCAGCGTCGAGTTTGCAGCGTGAGTGTGTAAAGAACAGATGAAAAGTGGTCGCTGTTCATTCGGTTCAGGAGTTTAATACTATTTTTTATATGCAACTATTCATTTTCTATTTATGAAGTGAGATTGAAAAAGCATATGCTGAAATTACGATCTATACTTTATGTAATTTTTTAACTAGAATATTCAAACACGTCTGAATCAGCCTGATTTTTATTGTCATATATTGAAATCTGCAGTATCAATTTTCTTTAGAGCAATTATAGGGTGTCACTGTATTATTGATTTTGCATAATAAATTTAAATTCAAATTATCACTTTTTTTAAAGAATTTAATCTGAAAATAAGAAATTAGTTAAAAAATGTGAATAGTGACATATATTCTAACTGAAAGTGAAAAACTAGGTAATTAAAACAAAATAACTTCAAATGAGTGAGACTTGAAATCTCGTCTGAAATTGAATATTTTTATTGAATATTGCAAAAGTACCATAAAAGGATTTTTTCAAAATTTTATTTTGTGTTTCAAATAATGAAGAAAATGATGAAGCCGATGTGGCAGATACTAACCACGAGTTTCACACCTTATTATCAGTCAAGTCAAATTTTGAACGTAATTTGATGAGTGCGAAATTCCTAATACGGAATTCAACACTCAATTATTTTACACTGCAATTTTATGTATTAAAAAAGTTTTAAGTATATAGTATATCACATTATTGTTAAGAAGTTGAAATTAAAAATCAATATTCTAATTTTGTAAACCCACCGGCGTCACCCTAAAAAAACTTTCCCAAAAATATTACTAAAACTCTCTTTAAACAGTGCCGCTGTAGAAAGCCTTTACACTATAAGTTTAAGACGCGCATATCCACGCCTATAAATAGCCCTCTAAAAAAAGGGACCGTTAATAAACCCCGCGCAGAAATTCCAGGCGTCAGGTATATACGGCACCCCTGCGCGTCATCGCTCAGCGGCGTCCCTTCGGAACTCCCGTACTTTTTTTTTCGGCGCTAATGATCGGCGCCTTGGACATCGCACACATAAACACATATACACACACGCGCGCGCGCACACACACACACACACACACACACACACACACACACACACACACACACACACACACCCGCACACCCGCACACCCGCACACACACACGCACACACGCACTAGGCGGTTTTATCGGTGCGAAATTGCGCGAGCGCGGTTACACCGTCGCGCGCAATTAGCCGCGCGTCGTCGCCCCGGCCGAGGCCTGATTAATGCGCTTCCCTTGATAATTGGACGCGCGCGCGCGCGCGCGAGAAATCGGACGCGCTAATGTGGCCCCGGCGCGATCGCTAAACGGTTGTGGCGATTACGCCGCGGACTTTTATTTATCGAGGGCCCCGCTCTTGACATCACCGCTCCTCCTTTTTTTCCGCGGCGCTGCTAAAATTTTCCCACAAGCTGCGCGCGGTTATGAGCCCCGGCATACTGTTGGCCGCTTCTTATTTTTGGTCTCGGGCGTTGATGTAAGATTGATAGACCGTTAATCCTTTTATTAACCACGTAACGGACGAAAATAACGCTGTGTACACTTTTTTTTCTCCTCGGGCAGAAAATTACCTCTAATTCCCCTAATGGAGAAGATCCAAGAAGACTTCTTCTTTAAATAATCAGTGTATTTTTCGTGTTGTTGTAAGAGAATAGGCGGAGGTTTTAAAAGAAAATTCTAGAAAATAGTAGGCACTCTCCAAACAGTCCGAAACGCGCGCGAAGCACGAGGCGCTTACAACTCGCCTCGCGCGTTTCAAAGACTTTCATCGCTCGGCGGGCTTTGGCTTTTCAACGCCGGCGCCACGGCTCAAGCGCCTGTGCACACAAATTTGCCCATTGGACTTTGCCGGTATTGTGTGTCGGCGATTCCGGAAGACGCCGGGGCTAATTCGCTCGCTTTGTTTACGTCTGCCCCGATTCGTCTCGCGTACGCGAAGTTTCCTCGGTGAATTCTAAACTGATGCTTTTACCCGACTACCCGAGTTGGCCGTTGGCGAATCACCTTTTGGGAGGGAAGGAGGTAAAAGTTCCGCCGGACACTGATCGATTGGCAGCCTTTCAATTGTTTCGCAGCGGGATATACCGAGGGTTTTTATCGCAATTTTCTGCTGATCGATCGAATCATAGCTGTAAATATAAATAGGATTTTTTTGGTACATTGAAACATTGATAGATAGATGTTTTGCTACTGAAAAAACATTGCTAAAATCAGATACTTCAGACGGTGTAATCGATGCATACACATTCAACTTTATTTAAGTCAACATTTTTTATCGAAGTTTTTACTTAATCGATCAATGATTTATACATGATATCAATTTTATTTTATATATCGTGATATAAGAAATAGATATCAGGATTTATTACTTTGTATCTTATTTTAAAAAAATGTCTGTATCAAACAATTATTTATATAGAGCAAATTGTGCAGAAAAAGATGAAGTGAATTAACGAATCTAAAACTTGTATGTAAATCTTATATTTGCCTTTATACAAATTCTATGAACTATACTTAAACCAAATCCTTCATTTATGTCAAATAAATTTTAAATAATCTAATTTGAATGCATTAAAAATTAAGGAAACAAATTAATTTCACCTTAAATAAAGGTTAATTAGTTGAAAATGAAGGTCCAAGTCAAATTTGAGGTCACCGACCTATGTTTCTCTCCGAACCGAATAAGTTTTTCCAAATAAGTCTGATGCTATTTTTTATCTTCGGGGTGTGAAAATGGACACTCCAAATCACCTGTTATTTTTCTGCCGTGAAAAGAAATTAATCTCTCGCTCGCTTTAATTTCTGTATTTATTTAACTCTAAATAGCTTTTTTCCTAGTGTATATTTAGTAATAGAGCTGAGGATTAAATCTATTTTTTGTGCATTGTTGCTCGTAAGTAAGAAGGTACCAACTCCGAATGCAGTTTGAAAAGGTACCAATTCAGAATTCAGTTGAAGAAGGTACTATCTCAGAATTCGGTTGAAGAAAGTACCAATTCTGAATTTGGTTGGAGAATGTACCAATTCCGATAAAAAATTGTATACATTTTTTTTTAAGAAAAATTTTTATTTTTCCTAAATAAATTCACTTCCGTACGAGTAAGAGAAAAAAATGTTATCCTTGCTCCAAATAAAGAATCACTTGACTCGGATACGAACAAACAAACCTTCATTCACACCGCGCCTCTTAGATTATATAACCGATGGAAATATCGAGGAAGCGCCGCTAAAGAGACACGCGGTGCTCGTTAACGCCACGTCGCCATCTGACGGACGGCCATCCGGAAGGGGGACGCCGGGGTCCGCAAAGTCGCTCGCGCATTCCTCGCGGTTCGTACGGCCCCTTCCCCGGAGCAGTCGGCGTCTTCCGCGTAAAGGCGTCGCGCGCCGCGCGGATTTACGGGTTACGCGCGCCTTCCGCGCTTTACGATCTCATTGGCGCGTTGTTTTTGCCGCTCCTCGCGCCACGCCGAGGATTAAGGGCTAAATTTTGGGTTCTACGGTGGTCTCGTCAGAATTAGATTTAAGAGGGCCGTGCCGCCGGCTAGACTGCCCCCTCCCCCTTCACCTATCGTTAATTTCCGCGGCGGTAAATTATTTGCGCGAATTCCCGCGGCGGCACCGAAATAAAGTTTATAAAGGTAAGAAAGGAGGCCTGTGCTCGCCGACGGGCTATTTTCATTTTACGTCGGATGCTCCAGCCGGCCGCGCCGGCGTTATAAGTGGGCATAAAGCCGGCAGTGAAAAGTCTATAGGGTTAAGACCAAACACGATGACGTAGTAGTAATATCGGTTCGAAGTCTCTTGGCTATTAATATAGGGTACTGTAACTTTGTGGATATTGATTTTAACTTTTTATTCTTCTGCCTGGAGATTCCTTTTTAAATTTCTACATAAATAGCGTTCTTGGAGTAAATTTAGAAGTTTAACAATTATTTTTTTCAAAACTTAGTTTTTATACACTAGCACATTCTTTGTTAATCAAATTCAAAAATTGAATTCATATCCAAACATTTTGAATTTTGGCACCAGTGAACCGGATATTTAATCACTTACCAACCAAATCGCTGGTTTAAATGCTGCCCAAGATCTTGCCACCATTTTTTAAAGAGAGGATTAATTTCGTGACTATTTTTTATTATTATTTGTTTTTTTATTATTTTATTAAGTTTGAGTAGGTAACTTGTTTATTATCCTTAATTAAAAAAATAATAAAACGTACTAAAATATTAGTTTTCGAGATTAATTTGGCTTAGCGTGAACAAAAAATGTTACTTTTATATTTCTATTATGGGGTTGAGTGAATATCTGGTACAAATATAAATAAATAACAATTTACTGTTTAACAGGTTTTAATTATTTTATGCTTTATATACTTTTACTGTGCAAAAATACTGCGTTTTTCACTTGTATTCATTAGCCATAAATTTACATTCAAGTAAAAAATTAATGAAATTAATTCAAGAGCAATAAAAGAGTTGCGTAGAGTCGAAACACACAGTAGAAACTACGTTTTTTAACAGTACGAATCGAACAGATTAGACAAGTACAAAAATTTAAAGATCCTCCAAATCAGAGATTACATTTTATTTACTAAAACGTCATTTTCTCCTTGTTCCAAAAAGAGAGAAGTTAAAATCAAAGTAGAAATTCGTCAACATAGTAATTCGCTATAAATAAATTCTTCGTTGATTTAAATTGAATTTCTTCGAAAAGCTACATCAATTAATTAACGGATACCTCGAGTATTCCACGTAGCATTGAGAATCAAACCATCGTATTTTAATTCAAAGTAATCAGAAAATATAGCGACATATTCCTTGAAAATTCCTCCCGATCTATTCCACCATCGGTTACGCGTCTCAGTAACCATATTTCACTGCGCTCGCAACCGCCCGGACGACACTTTAATTCAAAAAGTAAGAAAAAAAAAAGCGCGCGCAAGCTGTAACGCCGCTCGCGCGTTCGACAAAAATTTTTGATCGAATTTTATGTATTCCGACTAATCGCGCGCTGCCTCCTCGGCGAGTCCGCGAACACGCGCTATTCCCTCGCGCGTATCGGGATCGGGTTGCACGTTTATTCTTCTCGGTGTTCGACGTCGTGTCGTCGACGCGTTAAAGGCTGCTACTCCGCGGTGTTTGCGACGTTCGGCGAAAACACGCGGCCAACTTGCGCCGCGCCGATCGGTAAATTCAAACGGTCGTTATAATACATCGTGTCGTTAGCGCATCGTCGAGCCGCGCCGCGCGCGCGCCGAGTCCTTCGTCGAGTTTCTCAGATTACCTTTTGAGTTCGTCGCCTCCTACAAGCTGGCGACTTAATGGGAGGTGGCATAATTAATAAGATATGACATACGCGTTTTATTGTTTTAAATCGCTGGAGTATGTAAATTTTATTGCTGTGGGAAAAACTCGGAAATGCGCTAAGTAATAGGCTTTGATCGGTTTATCTTGAGCGATTTATTTCAAGGCTCCGCGGACGATGCTGAAGCCTCGGATGTTTTAAACGTGAAAATACTTCTTCAATATCGGGTTCGGGATTTAGAAGCTGACTGATAGCCGTGTGTTCATTTTTATATATATTTTTTTATAAGTCTCATTTTTCATTGGTTGTTCTTTAAAATTTTAATTTAACGAACAACTATGTTTTCTTTTTCTATTGCTTTTTTTTTTTAATTCAAAATAGCTTCAATTTATTTTTTACTTTTGAAAATATTGAATGATTTTAATTACTGATGCATTTTGAAAAAAAAAGATAAAATAGTAAAAATATTTTAGGAAAGAAATATGTTTTTCTGAAAGGCATATTTTTTCGATTCTTCAATATGACGATTATATTCAGACGATTGCAGATTGAAATTAACAAGCTCTCATTGCATTTTTCTGGAAATTCATTAAAAATGAATGCAGTACTTGTCGATGTTATTTCTGGCACCTCATGCTATTTGAAACAAAATTTTTATATTTATATTAAATATGAAACAAAAAAATGATGATCTTCATTTTTACAATTGCATAAATATTATTCTCGTTCATTAAAGTTCCACAATCTTCAAATCAATTTTTCCGTAAATTATAATTTATTTTACTTAAATGGGAATTAAACAGAAAAAATCAAAATCATTTTAATAGATCTATACGCAGAAAACTGAGTATGAATTTTTAATGGCGACCGTTTGTCTAAAAGTGCGTGCGATGACGCACGAAAGCAATCTTCAAGCGTATACAAAAATAAATCCGTCGCCGAGGTGCTCGCGGTGTAATTTATTAAATAAAGTTCGGACAAGCGATTTTTTTTTCGCCTTTGCCGCACGACGAGATCGGAAAGTCGAGAGATGCTCTAGTGACAAGCTATAGCTTTTATATCGGATCGCGTCGCACTTGGTAACGAGCGAGTTGAAAAGGGAGCAGCTGGCGAATGAAAAGGGGGAGAAAAGAACGTCGAGAGCGAGAAAAAAAACGCGACAGATAAAAGGCATGCACAAAAGATAAAGGTACACGGAAATACCAACGCCGGACCGAATGCTTACTCACAAGTATGAAAATAGTTTTTAAGTATGTAATCGCAGTTTTAACGCGCAATAAAATGTCGCTTACAGTCAATTTATTTATGTAAATGTTTTAAACAGAATCTTGACAATTACATTAAATTGGTAGATGGACAATTGTTTTCATTAAAGTCTTTCATCGTCACATTAAGAACCCATCAATTACGGCGACTCCAAATTTTGTTTATATCTGAAATCTTTAAATTAAGACATTTATTTAAAACAAAAAAAATTATTTTGTGATTTTCTTAGTTTTCTCGACTGTCTTAAATATTTTTATGAAAATTTACTGGAAACATGACTTTTTACTAAAAACATGAAATAAATATTTTTTTTAAATGTTACTTGTACGTAGTACAGCTGATTAAAGGATTAATTGAACGTGTAATTGAAGACTATTTGCAACTTAAACTTCATTGATCAAAATTTAATTATTTTATGTACAAGTACATTAAAATTCATGTATTTTTTAACAGTGCACGTATTAAAAGCTATGGCAACAAAAAGGGGTAAAACGGGTAACAAAACGAGTAGGTGTGACGACAATGAGAAGTTACGGGGCAACTCTATCATCAATTCATTGATAATTGAACATGTCACGAAAGGAGGCCTCGCGTCCGAGTTTTCTGCTCTCTTGTGTCCGACTACTTCGGTACTTTGTCTCGCACTTGGCTTTATCGACTTTTCTTTCTCCCTTTATAAAGTTACGCAGAAATTTTCGCGGAGAAAAGTTCGCGGAAATTTATTGGTGACTCACGCTGTTTTTTCTGTACGCGCGTCTTCGGCAGAAGCAATAATAACATTTTTCAAAAAAGAATAAAAGTGACACTTTTCGGAAAGATTGGTGGAAGGAGTGGCAGGGATCCGTAAATAAAACGGTTTTCAAAACTAATGTAGGAAAAAAATTGTCAGATTCGAACACGATATTTTTCTTTCAGTGAATATAGAGATTCTTGGAACCGTTTTCCGTGTAATAATTTATGTATTATATTACGGTTTTGAAACTTCTGCACGGAGACAAATGTTGCATTAAAAAGTACAGTATACTTTTTACTAAAGCGAGAACAAGTTTGAAAAATCAACTAAATTAGTATAGTAAGTAGAAAAATTTCATATAGGTATTTATATTAAATTACACTTCAGTTATAATAAACTTTACCACATTTATAATAACATCTATAGACACTCTATAGTATTTCTTTTTATTTTTCGAGTGTTTTCTCACTTTAGTAAAGGCTGACTACAGTAACTTTAAGTAAGATTTTTCTCCACATGTCACATTTACTGTTGTTTTTAAGTAATAAGTAATAAAATAACCAAAAAATCTAAAAGACGACTAACAATAAGTACTTATACCATTTCCAAACTGGTTTGCAGATCATGGTATAATTGCGTACTTTAAAAAATCGTGATAAAAAAGAAACGTTTTTTAAAAGTGCTACTCCTTTTAAGCGCATTTGGAACAAGCTTACGCACTAGAGTAAGAAAAAAATGCTGACCCACTGCAGAGCACAAACGAAGCGTCAACCGCCGCGCGGGCTTATCTCTTGGCATCGTGGTGCCCGCATATCCATCCGTGCATGTTATATGTCGAATGGCCTGGCAGTGATGGAGGGGTGCGATAACGCATCGGCTCTAGACTTTTGGGTAACGTCTTTTACGGACCTCTCATCGGCAGCTTTAGGGGAATTTTTTCGGTTCTTAGGAAAATTTCGCCCTTTTAGAAACTGATAACACGTTACAACAGTTTAGGAATGATATTTACATGCAAAGATTTATTTTAAAATTTTTTTTTTATTTTTATATTGCAAAGGCAATGTTATATATACATCCATAGCAGTTTATAGATAGTAATAACAAAAGTGCGATATGCCTATTATGTAAAATTCTGAAACATTGATAAATCTTGTGGAAATTAAGCCTTCTCCAGAGTAAGTCACGATTCTGTTCTGATCTAGCAGTATACAACACAGAGCATAGAATGAAGATCTTAAAATGATGTCTTTCATTCAATTACACCTGCTTTTAATAATTCAATATTAATATTTGTATCTTTTTCGTTTGGTAATTGTTTTAATTAACCTTGAAATATATTGATAATTTATTATTTTGAACTAATGTTGCTTTATTAGATTAAATATGAATTAGTTTTAATACATTTAGTAACAGAATATTATTCCACAAAAGATGTTAAATATCGAAATCGAAGTTTAATTTTAAGTATGATTCATTATTTATTCCACAAACGGCATAAATAATAAACTTATTACATTTATTTCAATATTTTTCTGCTTGTTATTACTGATTATAATAAACTTTTTTTAATTCCATTTTCATTAACATTTGATTTAATAAATTTTTAAAAATTATTTACTCATAATAATTATTGATTTTATAATTAATGTATAAACATAATATGATGCTAAAAGTATTTCATAAGTATTATAGTATCTGTTAGACTCTTCTATAAAAACTAAATATAGTTCAAAAAGATAAAAATCTGTGAAAAATTATTATGAAGATAAATGTAAGTTGAGCTAGAAAAAAACTACGTGCATTAGAGGATAATTAATTAGATGCATTAATTTTAAACCTGACTACAATGTATAAATAGTAAAGCATAATAACATTAATACTGACAGTAGGATATCTTGTTTGCAAGTACTAAAACTTTATGAAGCCAAATGTTGAGCGTCATTACCATGCTAATGTCACAGTCATTAAAAGCTTTTCATTGAGAAAATACAACTTCCTTGCATAAGACTCATTCTGTACTTTTCACGTAAAAAAGCGCGATCTAGATCACCTACACGGAAAAATTGTAATCTCGCTGAAAGCGAAACAATCCACATTCGCATAAAAAAATCGCGACTTTCCAGAATCAAGCCTGACCCTAATACCAAAATCGCTCTCATTCGAAGGTAATAATTAACCTCGCTTTCGGGGAATCGAGCGATTTCGGGAGAAAGACATAAAGACGAGCAAAAGAGGCGGAGAGAAAGCGTGTCGGGAGGGAGAAAAAACAATAAAAAAAAATAAAGGGGGGTGTTGGCGACCCGTCTTAGTGGCGTCGCGTTCGTGGAAAAGCGCGCGAAAATTCAATTCGAACGAGCGCGGCGATACCGCGGAATGAGACTTCAGCTCGAGCTTGGATTAGCTCCAAGAGACGCGAGCAAAAAGGTCTTTTACAGAACTGCTGGTGGTTAGCCAAAAAGCCGCGGAAGTAGAAAGGAAGCTCGGGGAAAAAGGCGAGGAACGGAAAGAAAGAGAATAGAAAGCGGGTGAGGCGACGTCGTCGTGGGATATGAAAATTACGTGCATTAGATACTGGGTGATGTAATTATCAATTTTCCCTCGTACATTAGGTAACGGAACGAGCGGAGCTTTCTTGTGGCATTGTAATTAATACTTCATAATGATTACTTTAAAATATATTTCAAATTTTACCGTAACATAAATTAGCGTAATGTTGAGGTGAAAAGCCTGGAAAATTACCATTCACGTTAGAAAACTTTTATTTGGTAATACATACAGTATCTTGCCTTTTTTGGAAGCAAAATAATGCGTAGAAGTTGATATTGCGAAAATCGTGATACAAAATGGCAGACTTTAGTACGTAAAACGATTGGGAAAAGTTTGCATGGAAACCACCTGGGCGGACCACAGTTGGTCCGCGATGACAATGCGCGAGCTACAGGAGACGATATTCATGCTCGCCGGATGGAGGGAAAAGTACTGCTCGAATAAAATGTTTTTGTGGAAAATTGTAGAATGGCAGCAGAACTGACACAGCTGAAAGAAAATCTGGCATGCGTTTCACGAAATCTCGCCATTCCCGAAATTTATTGCCGCTGTAACAGCCTACTACGGACTGACAAAAATCTTTTCAAGAGTGCATATTTATTAAACAAATTATTTTCCTCAAAAATATAAACTGAAACAATTTATTGAAAATATTGCATTAAAAATTACTACACTGACTAAAATAAATTGGTAAGTTTACTATAAATTATTTGTACTTTTTATAATCCTTGAGAAAATTACAAATTTTATAGTCATATTTTCTATAGTTACGGTAATGTTTACAATAAACATTTTAATTTTGTTTAAATTTATGAGAATTTCAAGTCTGCCTTTCAAAAATTTGTAAATTTTTCTATATTAATTTCTTCAGTGTACAAGCTACTAAAGCGAAAACAAATCCGAAAAATAAAGAAAAATTAGTGTAGTTTTTTTTAAGTAGGAACTTTTACTATATTAAATGCAGTAATTTATTTTTATTTGCTATTTTTTTTTATTTCTCGAGTTAGTCTTTGCTTTAGTAAATCTAGGCTGCGAGTATATGGACACTAATTTTTGTCAATGCAACATTTACCTCTGTACAGAAAATAATGTTATTGTAAAAAATTAGAAAAATGTATACAAAATTCGTTTTATCTGCTGCTCTATTTTATTTATATACCTGGTCATTCAAAGATAAAGCTTGTGTTTATTTTCCAGTCGGAACCCATAGATAATAGCTTTATTGTTATAACCTACCCAGGTATCCCCGCGATAAGAGGAACATCTCACCTGATACATCGGAGCCCGTAATCCTGCTTATCGCTTTTGCACGCGCATAGAACATTCGGCTTTAAAATTTTGAAAGAAAAAGGAAGTATCGAAGCGAGAGGCTCCGAAATAAATTATTTCTCGATAGAGACATTCCGAGAAGAGGCTAAGTACCGGCGTCGCCGATTTCTCATCCCATACCGAATGAACATGCATCTCGCCGGATAAATCAACGTATATCCCACTTCTCTACTCTCGAATCTTTTATTCGTCCCTTTTTGCGCCTCTCGTGGTACACACATTACCAGGATGTACTTAGAGTCTCAAAAGCAGTGAGCGCTTTAATCGACCTTTTGCGTGCCACATCGCACTCTGTCTATGTACTACATTCAAATTGTTACATCCCGCGTTAAGGGAGTAGTTGATACTTTTTTTTGTAATCAAATTTTTCTTTTTATGCTAATGGGCCACTGTCGTAAAGTTTATTTTACATTTCATGATTTTTTTTCTATAATTAATGTCTATTTCTTTATTTATAAGGATCTTTCGTAATAATTTGACTGACAAAAATAATTAAGCTAGTAATAAAGTAAGTTGTTTAACTAAACAAAATGCTCCTTTTTTTAGAAAATAGTCGTACTGTAATGATTAGTTAGTTAAGTTTTCAAAATCGGTCTTCTTAGGCTTTATTTAGTGTTCACAATTTTAAAAACTTCATTATATATTTTTTTCATAAGAATGATGTACAATAACTCATATAAGCTGATTGTAATTTAGAGGCAGTTGGAGTTTTATTCAATTGATTTGAAATAAAGGCTGATAAGTTCATTTTTATATCACTGAATATTCGGACAGATTGTCCAATTTAATATATGTTCATTGAAAATCCATATAACTTGCGAGTTATTGTACGTAGAACATTTCACTGCAATAAAATATTACTTACTAGGAGAGTGTCACACCTCCGGAACACCAATTTCTTCAAAACTTTGTATGGTGGTTTCTTGTACCTAACTATGAAGTAGGATACCTTTTTAGTTTGATCTCATAGGCCTTTCTAACATATACAGAGATTTATATATAAACATCTCAAAAACATGAGATTATTAATTACCATGGCTTTATTTTGACTATAATTATCTATATAACAAAAAGTCATAATA
>JAXIUT010031702.1:0-14729 GCA_035586675.1 Eurytoma californica | reverse complement strand
AAATATTAATTATTATGTTAAAATATTCCATAAATATAACTGCAACATAATTTTAATAGTTTTCTTGAAATGAGCAATTTTTTCATGCTGGCAATTGTACTCTCAACTGAAGTAGAACACCACTTCAGAAATTAAAGAGCAAAAGGGAAAAGCATCTTTTAAGATTGCAAATGTAGGACCAGCGTAAATTAGAGCAAAAATTTAATTTGTGAGGTTGTTAATGTAACTAATTTTACTAATTGCTTTAGAATTATAAATAATTATTTATTATTAGTTATTTTTTTCAAGAGTGTTAAATATGGATAAAAAAAATATTATCCTGGGGAAATTTACATATTCGCATACATCCGCAAGTAGAGTGAGGAACATATCCGTAGGAAAATATTTATCCAGACTGTTCTCTGAGTATTGACATCACAGAGCGCAGGCGTGTTATTCGTTATCCTATTAGATGACGTTATTTTTATCGGTATATACATATACATCGAACGACAAGTAACGAAATAAAAAATTTTCTTTTATAATATTTTATGTAATAATAACTTTACAAGTATTTAACACGATTTCAATAACTTTACGGGTATTTAACGCGTACTGTGTCCAAAATGATTATTAGTGTTCTATTTTTAACAACGACTATTAAGGTTATAATTATTACGTTTACATAATTACCGTAAATCAAACAAAAACCGTCCTACTTGTACATTATTGCATACATTACTGTGCAATCTTAAAATAAAAGTTGTACAATTGCTTCCATTGTTCAGCTATGACATCACGTTTTCTCAAGACGTGACTGCACTTCAAAGCCATCTATTAACTTCGCGAATTGACACCTTGCCGATATACCTTACGTTGCCCTACTGCGCATCAAGCTTTTTTTTTAAATTCTCACGAAAAAATTGTTAGTTTGGCCGGAAAAAGAAAACGACCCACATGCCTGTCCGGAAGCTCGAAAGTTTGCCTTGGACGGGTCCGATTAGATATAAATATGTGTGGATATGTCCGTACTTTGCCTCACTGGGGCTTCTTTTGACGTTTCACCTCGCGAATGATCGGATTTTCGTAGGTTCGAGAAGCGCCGTGCTACCTTAATTAATTCGATTTAACCCTTCAGCGCGGAAATTCACGCACTCGTTGCGTCCTTTGCGAGATGCGTAAATTGGGTTTCGCCTTAGTAAATCAATTTACAAATACCTTGCCTTCATAATTTCATCGTACTTAAATAGTTTATAAAGCAAAGTATTTCTTTTAAAATTATTTATTATACGGTAATTTTTAAATTGATAATTTTTTCGTATATTTTATTTATTGTTAAAATTAGTTAATTGTTTTACGTTATTTTAATTTTCTGTATTATAAAAAAATATTAGACTTTAGAATTCCAGGTAATTTAGGACTTATGTCATGTTTATAATTTCGATTGGAGAGAGTAGAAATACCTATAGATTAAATGGACTTGTGACTCATCCTCATGTCAGCTGATTAGCATCAAACAACTGTAGATGTATTTTATACAGTGTTATACTTTATTAACACGAGAATAAGATTAAAAATTTCTTTAAGAGATAATTATTATCTTCTACAGTGACAACCAAAACTGTCATGAAATCGTTTATAAAAATCCATAAAATTATCGATACATTTTTGGATGGATATATAATTTATAGTGAGAACAGACAGTATACAATAACAGAGACAATACTTTCTTTTGTGCTAACTTAATTGAGAAAATTGCATCATTTCCATTTAACAACGTACGTTAAGTTTTAGTGTCATAAATCTCCGAAAGTTTGAAAATTTTAAAAGAAAACAACACTTGTAAATTAGTATTTAATCAACAATAATTAGAAAACAAAGCAACACATAGTTTCTCTAAAAAAACATCAGTTGCAATATAACGTAATCAGCATGCAAGGACCATCCCTTGCGATCGCTTCGCAATTTTCTCCCTTAAGATTCCACGAAGCAAACATGACTCAGACACGTAAAAACTACACTGTTCAAAACAAACATTCCATGCACACGACCGAACGTCGAAAAAGCATCGCACTCTCCCATCGAACACTTCACTCGCTCTGTGCCGAGGAACATCCTCGCGAAGCTGAGCCTCCAGGGCGAGGCATCACGATATAAGTCCCGGAGGCTCAGCTGGACGAGCGCCGGAGCAGCCGACTCTCCGCGGCGATGAAGTCATCGCGCCGACGGACGCACGCCCATCGCCGCTCCCGCCCGAGGAGTCGGCCGCTCCGGAGGCTCCCAGCGGACGACGAGAAGGTGGCCCGGTGCAGGGGCAGTCGGGGTGCAGCGACACAGACACTCGGGGACGAGGCGAACTCGCGGAAATTCGGTGATTTGACGGAGTACTCACTTTGACCGACTTGTGCCTTGAGCGCCATTTTGACAGAACTGACTGGCACTGGCTGCTCGCGCGTTCTCTGTCTCTCTGGCCTCTGCGCGCCTGTTTTCTTTTTAGCCGATGCGCGGACAGGCGCGCCAACGCGACGGCAAAGCTGCGCGAGCGCGCGACTCGGTGGCCGGATCGATAGCGGAGCGAGCGCGGAACACTGGAGTAGGAAAAAGCGGTTTTTATGATTGTTGATATTGGTTTTCATTTTTTGTAGAATAAACGTACAGTGCTGGTTTAATGTTTTTTTAATAAAAGTTTTTTTTGTTACACCTTTAAGGATTTTCACTTTCATTGGCGGCCTTTTAATTGTTCCAAAATTTTAGGGATTTTCATATGTTGCTAGAGTCAAACAGAGACAGTATTAACACTTGTAGGTAATGCAGGTTCCATTTATTTATGTTTAAAAAAAGAATTGTTAATGAAATTTCAGTATATATGAAAAGTTTTATATTTATAATAGTAACCATACATTTTTTTAATATTTATAGTTAATATAATAAGAAAATATTTTCATATTATTTATTATTTTATTTAATATATTATATCGATTCCTTATAAAAATAAACTACTGAAACAACTATTTACGAAATTATTGCATAAACTATAAATGAACTACTGATAAAATATCGATGAAGTACTTAATTTCAACAGTAAATTGGCAACTATAATGACTACCTAGTAATTAGAGATAAACTACTATAGGAATTCTACCAAAATGTAGTCAGTATTTGACAATAATTTACTATTGGAATCAAGTACTTTATCAGCAGTTTTTCGTAATTTGCAGTGGTCTTCGCAATAGTTCTTGCCCGGTAGTTTCTTTTTTAAAGGGATGTTCTTCTTAAGATCTGATTTTTTTATCCAATAAAAATTTATTTTGTCTAAATTGTAATATCACAATTTTTAACTAGCTATAAATTTCAAAGTAAATTATTAATCCAATTGAATAGAAATAAAAGTATATAATAAAATAAGATAATATATTAAAAATAGAGAAAGAAAAAGAATTCTTACTAAAGTTACCAAAATTTCAAGGATAAATAGTTATTAAATTTATTTTTCATTATATATTTATATATATTAAACCAGAAACTATGCAAATAAATAGTACAATAAAAACACGAACTAATCTTACAAATTATTATTCCACTATTGTTTATTACACGCAGAACTTTCTTAAATATTAAATAGTTTTGCGTATTATATAATTGATTAATTTAGTTAACACCTTTCTATAGATAGTCGATGTAGACATAGATTTGTCTATTATAGATTTTATAGATAAAATGCCTACATACAGACCATTCCCTATGTATACATACAGTTACATTTGTCGCTACTACCACCTTTTTGTAATGCAATTATGCAACATCCGTTTCTCTTCCAGCCTAGTGCAACCTCTTTAACCCTTTAACTCCGTATGTAGCATATCAGCTACATTAATTTGCAAGTGCTTTAAAATATATGTAATATTTAAATAAATATTGCATATATTTTAAAGCACTTGCAAATGAACATAGCTGATATGCTATATATACGGAGTTAAAGGGTTGAGTATTAAACAACCGCAATAACCCTATAAAAGCATCATACGAAAGTTATAAAAAACGCACTTGAAGAATCGATCGCGTCTGTTTTACCGATCCCCCTGTCGATGTTCACGAGTCGGCTGCGCGGGCGGGCGTAGCGCTATGTGCGACGAGCCGGCGGCACGCGGGATATCTCCGGCTCAGTTTGAATCCGGACGCCGGTTCGCTCGCATCGCTCGCGCGGGGCCTGCGCTCGACCGACCTTGAGTTTCGCGCGCGCGTGTGCGTATCCTCGGCATTGCGGATGGCGGAGTGCCGCCGACGACACTCGGTGCGACCATCACGTCCACGGGGACGAGCCACGCGACTCACCGGCGGACGCTGACCAAGTCGCATTCATCGCGGTGCCGCGCGTAAATCCGTCGCGAGCTTAAGAGTGTGCAGTTTTTTTGTCCATCGGAAGAGTTTGTGCTTTGTTGCGCCGGAGGCGAAGTGCCAGGTTTTTCGTAATAAGTCGGGGCTAAGTTTATTGCATTGTTAAGCGAGTGACAAGTGTGACGCTGCTGAGGGGCTGCAGGTGCGGGTCAGGTTTTTAGGGACTGCTTCCTCAGCGGCGAGGCTGCGACAACATGAAGATCGAGTACCCCTGCCGCGTTGAAGGCTGGCTGAATGTCTGTGGTGAGTTTATTGCCTCTTGATACACACTTGCAAAGACTTTTAATGTCTTTATTTGTGAAGTGGTTTGAGATGATTTGTGATTGATTGGAGTCGAGGCGTGATATTTATGAGTACAATTTTAGCGTCATTTTAGTGTCATTTATCCTAAGCTCCTTTTTTGTTTATTCTTGTGGATTAAAGAGGAACATCTTAAAAGAGAAGCTTAATATACGAGAACAGTTGATATAGCCATTTGATCAATTATGGATCTTTTTTCTCGAAGTTAACAACATGTGTTTCTACTAACACATCGTGTCTGTTTCTCTGTATCGTGTATACAAAATAAAATAGAAATAGTCACTGTTCATTTTTTGCAATTTGATGGCTTGTGAATAAACTCAGAAGCTTGATGACTACTGCATTTGAAAATGTTGATAATGGATATTTTATTTTGGATATATCTCTATAAACTGTATTTAAAAGGCCCGAGGGTTATTGAACTTTGCGTCAGCGAAACAGGTGATGCTTCTGGCAATCAAAATATTGCTCCAAAATTAAATTATCTTGATACAAGATAAATAATAATCATTTATTATTTTACAGTTTTGTGTTCTTTTACAATTTTATTAACATATATTTTTATTAAATTTGTAAAATAATGAAAATACTTTTTAAAAAAATGATAGTTATTTGTATAATAAAACCACTATCTAGCAAAAAGAATTTAAGTACCTCGCGGAAAATTGAAATTCTTTCATATTTAACAAATATGCTCACTCGAATTCCACTCATCTGGATTCCACTCGCAATTTTGTGAAAGTGCCAAAAGTTATATTGTTTCGTTTCAAAACGCGAGGCATGCAGCGGTTATACATCAGGTCCTACCTGCAGACGCGAGGCGCCATCGGAGTATGAATTATGGAAAAGCTCGGAATTTATCAATAAAGGAAAAATGTCAATCAAAATCCTTAATGGCGGTGCCTTCGATTTAACCCAGTTTCTTTAAAAATATTGCATCGCGCTGTCGACGTCAACACTACCGGCCGTATTTTTAGATCCTCGATGCTCATTTCCTGTCGCACGTACAAAGTAAACGCGAGAATAGAATCCACAAAATGCTCGAAAGTTTAGAAGGTATTATGCGTAAGGGAAGGTTCCATTCGAATTGAAATTCTTAAAGACGTTTACGTCTATGTCGTAGTGGTTTTTCATGAAATCTTATGATGTTTCAATTTTAAAATAATTAAGTGATACTTTTACTACCTTTAGTAAATATCAGAAATAATCTCTCAAGAGGCCTCTTGAGATTTTTCACCGGTGAAAGTGTGAAAAATCTCTTGATTCGAGTGAAAACGAAGTCAATCATATTCAGTTTTTTTCTCAATTTTACTAAACTTTCATGACTTTTCAGTGCTCCATTTAAATTTGCATTGAAAATCAGTCCAATTTCACAGATTTACTTTCAGAGAGAAAAAGAGCAATGATCCAACGAAATCTTATGATCGAAACGAGAGGAATAATCCGAGGCAGAACGCTCGACACACGAAATTATTGATGACCCATTAATTGCTTTTCCTCGCCGTTATTCAAGCAATTTCGTGCGCTATGAATAAAAATCCATCGCGCTCCCGACGGTATGGACTCTCGGAAAATTCAATATCGCGCTCGCGAGTGGGCCGAGAGGCGGAATATTTCGACTCTATAAAAACAGCGCGTCGCCCTCCAATTCCCGGCAATTTTTCCCATCATGAAATCCAATCTCCGCGCTGACGATCGCCCGCGCCGGGGATATCTCTCGAAGAGCGGCTGCGATCAGACGTATAGAGAGAGAAGAAAAAATCGCCGAAAAACTGAAAAGAGAGCCAAGGGAGAGAAAGTGACGCGCGGGACTCGTTCGATGGGCGCAAGTGGGGCGCGCGGAATCGCCGAGTTTTCCGCGCGGCGGCTGCAGCGTGCGTGTGCATGCGATGCACGTGCGTCGCGCAGAGGCTCGTATCGCCGGGAGTCACGCGGGTCATTTCGGATTATCGGAAAAAGAGCAACGAACTGCACACGAGGGCGAGCGGAGCGAGCGACGCTCCGAACCTTCCCTCTGCACGCGCGCGAATGATCGATGGCCCGGCAATTTCAGTCGGAAAGTTCGGGCGATTTTTCTTATTTGCGCGAGGGAGTGATGGTAACGGAATTCGACTCTTACGACGTGCGCCTGAGAGATCGTTTAGCAAATGTGCATTCGGTAATGTTTTTAATGGAGCGTTTGAGATAATGAGTGGTGCTGATTTAATGGGGTGATACAGTCGTACGAAATTTATTAATACCTATTTGTAATACTTGCAGTCTTTCGTTTTGAAAATATTTAAAATTCTTTTTTTGAAGTGCTGAGTATCCATCATAATGGTCCTTACAAAAATCTAAGCGAAAATCGAATTCCATTGTACAACTAGCTTGTTTGAAAAAAATGAGTCAAAATGTAACCCATTTTTAGATTTCTAATGAAACGCTTTTCCAATGTTTCAGATAATTTTTAGTAAAAACAAAAATTACTTAGTTTTGGCCTAGTTCGTTTAGAAAAAGAAAAAGTCGTGTATGGTCGGTTTAACATTTGTTAATATTTACTTCGACAAATAGAAAAATTAGCATTTTTTAATATCGAAAACTTCTTTGTTTTGTACGTAACCAAATATCTTTGCAAATTTAATATTTTCATGGCGATCAAGATAAATTAGAAATGATTAAGGCTCTAGTTTTTTATCAACTACAACTGCAAAGCTCACGCAGCTAAAATAAAAAAATCGTCTTTACTATTTCGATATACAAGCAAGTTGAAATAAAACTACATTTCATCGAAACGCGCGCGAATATAAACTGAAAATTTCCGCCCGAATCGGGTAGTGCGTCAGTTGCGGGGATGACCACCGAGGGGCAGGAAGTCACCCCACGTTCGAGGGGGTGTAGTGCCATCGGAAGAGGTCCGCAGCGCTGAACTTCAGGCATGGCTGCACTCGAGCACCTGCCGCTTTTCGAGCAGGCGCATCGCGGAAAGGACGTTCGCTTTAGCTCGCGTATGCATGCTGGGGCTTTCCAAGCCCATCTTGAGTCATCGAGCGCCCGCGAAGTTTCCGCGTTTTTCCTCCTCGAAATCCGCATGTTCCTCAGGCTCTGAGCAAATGTGCCGTGAAGGGTCCGCGGTTTACTTAAAAGGAAAATCAATATTGTACTTTTAAAAGTGATAAACAATGTTTGAAATGACTGGAATCATGATCTTAATGAGCAAAATCTTTATTAATGACTGCTCTGTGATGGTTCCCTTACGAAAAGAAAGTGCAGGCGTAACTGCTGGTACAACTACTGGCAAAACTACTGATTGCCAATAGTCTTACAAATAGTTTTTTTGGAACTACTGTCATAACTACTGGAAGCAATTATTTTCTTCCAGTAGTTACTCCAGTAGTTCCAAAAAAACTATTGGTAAAACTATTGGCAATTAGTAGTTTATTTTCCTAAGGGTTAATCTATTATTTACAAACTACTTAGAAAACTGTAAATGTGAGTCTAAAAGAAATGGATCACCGACTGTTCATCGTCAGTGTGATATCGGTCACACCTATCGTAGACGTACAGTTCAGTGGTAATGAAGATTTTGCTTATTGCTTTTATTTCTTAATATTTTAATGCTTTATCTTGCCTTCTAAAAAAACATCAAAATTTTCTTCAATTGATATTTCGGTCACTGCAGGAAAAAGGAATCTATCACTAAAATTCCAGTATTCTATAAACTTTTTATTAAAAAAAATTGATAGCGAGTGTGGTAAAAGACGAAATTATTGCATACTGTGCAGGAATGCAGTGCAGTCGATTTCAGTAAATAGGATAAACGCGAAATTAAGCTCGTCCCTTTTTGGCAGTAGAGGCGAGTCAGCGAGAAAAAGTGGGCTAACCGAGCGACGACAGCTGCCGCGGAACTATACGTTTCGCACACATTCGTTATTCGGGCGGGCGCGTGCGTATACATATAACCCCACCCTCGCGTGTTTCAAAGCTGTTCCTCCAGACAGGCGACGCTCGCAGAGGGCCCTGCGTCTTCTTCTCTTTTTGCTGGGAGAGTTCGCGGACTTTTACGCGTGTCTTGAATAAATTTGACTTTGGAGTCGCTTTAAATTTTGCCAACTTTTTTTGTTCGTCGTGTGCAGGCATTTCCTCGCTGTTTCTCCTATTCTGATAAATAGGTACTTTTGAGACTAAAGTTTTGTGCGAAAATTACATTGGAAAATTTGTTTATTTGTATTGTTGGAAGGATGTGTCATTGTCATGACAATGACTTGTAGCATTACCGACACTTTTAAAGCAATGTATCCTCACTGAAAATATTCTAGTTTTTTCAAACAATCCGAAAAATCATTTCTTTAAGAAAAGGAAGATGGGAAATTTCTAATGCGAATATTATAGATTGTGTGTATAGGTATTATTTTCGTTTATTTTATTATATTTACTGACCTTTCTATAAAAGATAAGATTGAAGTAAATAATTTTCCTTCTTATAACAAGGTTAAAAGTTATGGTATGCTCATTAGAATTTATAAAGAAAATTAACACTAAAGAAGTTCTGCAGGAAAATAAAACAAAGCGCACTCCAAAGAAGTTTTAAGCTGGTTAAATATCCATCTTGAGAACCTGTAGTACATTTAAAAAGAATGATAAATCACAGTTTAATAAAAACGTTTTCATTTGCAGACGTAAATTTGAAAAAGCAATTTCACTTTCTTAAAAGAGAAAGCATGATATATTCGCGAGGGTCGCCAAGTAGTAAGGAATACCAGTCCCCTCGAGCCTTCGTCGACTGGTCGTCCAAAAATATGAATTCACAATCTCTCCAATTTGTGTATTAACGCACGCAAGCACCATTTCGCCAGGGGCGTTTCCTGGAATCTCGGTCAAACTTATACAGCGACTCGAGCGCGCCGTTAATTGCAGCCTTTATACACCGCGTGAACTCCCCCGGTGGATTCTTTAATCGCCGCAATTTTCGCGAATTGTTGACGCTCGCCGTCGTTAACTCGTCAATTGGCGCTAGTTGCGCGACAAAAGCCTCCTAATTGATTGCATAAATCTGCATTAGCGGCGAGCTCATTATCGCTAATGCGGCCGGGCGTTCCTTCCCTATCTACCATCATCGTTTAACGATATATCAGCGAGCGTGCATCGAGATCGCGATTTGGACGCTCGTTTTTTCCACGGTTAATCGAATTGCTCGGCCCTGTTTTAGATGAAAATAAAAGGAAGGGACTAATTAAGCCGAACGGCGAGCTACGATTTTGATTGGTACTTTGATTACGTTGATTACATTCGCGCGCATGTCACTCGCAGTGGAAGTACGAAACTATGTAGTTTAAATTGCTCTTATCTTTATGACAGCGTATATGATGGCCTAAAGAAAATTAAACGTGAATCAGTTTCCTAGTCGTTTTACGCGAGTAGTCATTAAAATTTTAAGAATAGCAATAAATTAAGCGGGTAACGACTATCGTGAATGTTACAATGGCAAACTTTAATTTAATTCGTGCCGTTACAAGATACAGCGATACACGTGCATTAGATTTATTCATATAGTGTAAATATTTTATTTTTCATTTTCTGCCTATTACATACAATGTATTTAATTCGAGTCGTTATAAGATACAGCAGTACATGTGCATTTAATTTATTCACATAGTGTAAATATTTTGTTTTTTATCTCTTATATACAGTGTATTTTAAATTAAATTACTTGCATTATCACGTATCTCACATTAATCTATTTATGAGCGTTGCCAAAGTGATTCTTGTTGGTCGCGACTATTAATATCAGCGCAGCGCGCCTGGCGCAATCAATTTACCAAGAAAAAGCTCGATGGAAAAAGAAGCCGGATTAAAAAGTTCGCACGTTCATCAAAACTCGATGATTCGGCGAGGGTGGCTGAAAGGTAGGCGTGTGAAAGGAGCGATAAAAAGCTCGGAGGCGAGCACAAAAGCGTCAGTATCCCGGGCACAAAAGGGAGAGGGGGTCGTCGCCTCGGCCGCGAATCTCCTTCGGCGGGCGTCGCAATTAAAAAACTATAAATCTTCGGCGCTCCTCTCACGGCGCGAGCACAAAGTCCCGGATACGCGGGCGCGGGGGAGGGGATTGCAGAGAGCGACAAAAGGCCGGCGGTTATCTCGTCGAACGTCGCGTGGCGGGCCGACCCGGAATTTGCATCGAAATGAAAACATTCGCGACTACGGCGGATCTCAATTGCAAAGACGAGCCTCTTCTCTTCTTTGGCTGAGCCGCCTGCTACGGGCGCCGGGAATGGACAAGCGCTGCTCGAGCGAGCCTTCGACACGTCCGTTACCCTCCGGCTTGACGATTGTTTTCGCCTGGTCGCGACGAAGTCGGAGCTTTTCTCCTTTGTGCGACGGAGCTGACGGGAAATAAACAATTAAATGCAGATTGGCATTTGGCTTTTAAATAAAATCTACCCGTGTTAAAGTTATGCGATGTACTGTGGGAGGGAGTTGCTATATTTTTACATTGAAATTTAAATTTTACAGAAATTTGACTTTCTTATTTTTTACAAAAACTTTTTTAGACAACTTTTAACAATTGCGAGGAGGTTGAACTACGCAGATTTTGCTACATGACTAATATCTTGGTTTTTGAAACGTGATTTCTTTTGGATCGCCAATTGTTAAATAATAATTGAATAATTACTTAATTATTCTACGTTAAAAGTCTTCTACTTATTACAGTAAGTGAAAGGCGATCAACCTTAAATAAATGTACTTGATTCAATTTCACTTAATCAATTTTTCTAAGTATTTTATTAATTTATGTGATTTAAAATATTTTCTCACTTTATGGCTAAAAGATTTTGACAGCATATTCAGGCCTGAGCTTTAAAGAATAATTTTGTATACTGAACATCATCAAAGCTGTATTTCAATGCGCCTTTGATGATATTCAGTGAAGAAATAATTTAAAAACTCAGACCTCGTAAATATGTACAAAATTCACCCTGAACGTAATCAACAAATATAATTGACCCATATGGATAATGATAGTTTATTTATACCCCTTAATAAATATGTTTGAGGATCATACGTATGTTTTACATATAAATTCATTATTGCAAAGATGAATTTCATTTATAGCACAAATTGAAATTTTAATCTATTTTTCAATTTAGTGATCCCTCAGTAAAGTTATTACAATCTCTTTATTTTTTATTTATCGATCAGCATTCATTACAATTTAAACGTTAACCGAATTCCCCAATATCGAATAAACGTGCAGATCCTCCCAAAACAGCTCTGACGTCATTAAGCGATGGTCGAGGCGATGGTGCATCAGCGTCGGTCTACGTCACTCATCAAATTTGCAATTCCGCCGCAGCGCGTGTGAAACGAAAATCTAAAATGCAGAGGGGCTGGGCACTACCCGCCTCGAAAGCATTCCATTAGCGAAGCCCTGCGACTCGTACTCGCACTTAGCGGCGCGTCTTCCATTCGCGCGCACTTCGCTCGGCTGTACGCACGCCTGCGCCTCCTCCATTCACGACTGCGAGGCGACCTTTGTCTTTCCGCTTCCTTAGCCACCGTCGCCCGTTGGAGTGCCTCTGCATCGCGTCGCGTGACGTCGGAGTGTAGTACGGGCCTCACCTCCTCGAGGAGCCTCACTACTACTCGCTTTCGTCACGAGGGATCTTTCATTCATGCATGCGCGCCGGGGCGCCCCGAGGTGTCGATTAGCCTTAGTGCGGTGCAGTTAAGTGGCCTTTTCCGAATGTTTTTGAAAGCAGAAGTTTTTTTAATGATGACATAGTACGCTCGAAGATTTGTTGTTGCACTGTACGAACGTGAATAATAAACAGATTCGCAGTTTTCGAATGCTTAAATATTTATTTAGAGGAAGAAAGTATCGCTGAAGTCAATATTTTACAGATGAAAGAAACGAGATCGTCATGTGCAATTATTTGCAAACTTGAGAAAGCTGAGTCGAGCACGTAATTTGAGGTTGTACGTGACAACTCGCCAACGTCTACACTCCAACTGCAACATTTTTTCCTTACTCTCCGTGCGTTTCAGATGTGCTTTCAACATAAGCTTGGATGAGGTTTTTTTTAAAAAATCTATGACTGTAAATAAAAGTGCTATGTCATTAAAGATATTTGAACTTTCAGGAAGGATGCGAAATTTTCTCGTTTCGTTCTCCTTTCCGGCTCTTTCTTTGCGGTGTCGCGTACGCGCATTGTTTCGAAACGCACAAAGTGACATCGTGCGTCGACCGCATCGTGTTCGCGCTGTTCTTTGTAAGTGAAGCTACGATTCTTGTCAGAGTCAGAGCTTTCGACATAAAAAGCGCACCTCGTTGTTGTACTTTTGCATCACCCACGTCTTGCTTTTCCTTAAATAATGGAATTGTCGTTTTTTCTAGTAAAAGCTTTTCTCAGAGTTGTGCGAAAAAATCATTCCAAGTTAAATAAATTTTAAATATGTTCGCTCTTTCTCTTTGTTGATTTTAAGTAAAAAGAATGAAAATGAAAGATTTATTAGAGTGGTTTTCATGAATAAAAAAAAAGTCGACCTTATTTCTAAGAATAACGCCTACAATTTTAGACGAAAAAATAAAATGAATAGGTGTACACGGTTCCCGCGAACTACTAGAAGCCGGCCTATAAATCCATCAATTTCTAAAAATGTTTAAAACACATAGCCAAGAATTTTGATTTTGCGTCGAAAGACACGGTAGTTCAAGTAATTTCTCGCGTTGTACCGGGGGCCACGCTCAAAGGGGAGAGACAGGCAGAGAGCAAACGGAACTACCCACGGGATTTTTCTCTCTACGATTGGCGCTCCGCGGGTTCGTTCCGTGGAGCGGATATATAACGATCCTACATGAATAAATCATGGAAATGTCACCGGCCTGCCTCTCCGCACTCAGCCTGTATCTCTATCATTTTGGCCTCTTCTTCTTCATCTTCGTCGTTTTATACGTCGAGACCGATCGCTGTTGTACTCCAAATGTATGCGTATTAAATTCTCTTTTCAACTTAAAAAAAGTGAGACAAGTGGTTTCACCTGCGTTGAAACGTTTATTTGTATTTTTCTCTACGGAAGTTACTATGTTTTATTGGTATGTTTTTAACGATAGGAGGGGTTGTTCAAAAAAATTTTGTGTTGTGCAGAAGAAATTAGTATAAATTTATTGTATAATTTTTATTAAAACTGCTCTAATATTTTATCAGCAACATACAAATTTCTCCAAAAGGGCGAGTTTGTCTTCTTATCTGCTAGAATACATAGTAATTTTTGCTAATGCTTTTATCTCAGTATAATCATTAATTATTTGTTTGATAGAGTTAAAACGGTCGCTTAGAAATAAAATGTCGTTTCGACGCAGTGAGTAGCTGGTTGATCGTTATTGAATGAATTAACGCCAATCCGACGTCTTCATTTATCTGATTCTATACTAAATGATGACCGATCGTGTCGGAAATCAATCACTATATCCTGAATAATTGCGATATTTTTAAATCCATCGATCTATTATTCCGCTGAAATTCCCGAGCCGTGTACCCCGCTATCGCAGCGGGGATCTTCGTTTTTTTTAATCTTATATGTATCCATCGCGCAGGCGCTTTAAATTCACCGGGCAAAGGTTTCAAACGGCTCCAATCCATTTTTCGCCCGCGGATGCCTTTGTGGAAGCGGATCGGGGATAGATTGCATCGATTCGCGATTCGCCGCGGGGACCCGCGCACGAGGGTGGCAGCGCGGACTCGATCCCTTTGATCCCGAATGCCTCGTCTATTTTTTCGCGGGCTCCCTTGGAAGTTCCACGTTTGCGGACGTCGCGTTGGTTTTGTGCGAGGAAGCCGACTCTTCGGACGTGCCGCGTCTCCTTCGTATAATACCGCCTCCCTAGAAAGTCCATCCCGCGGTTTTTCATCGCGGCGGGATTAACCTTTTTCCACTTTCTAGTGCGGCTTTGTGTACACCGACGTTGCGGTTTGTTTTGATACTGCTGCGAGTAATTTCCACGTGAAATCAAGCGGGTCTTTCTTCCTTTCTAAATCATTAGCGGATTAATAATAGAGGCGTTTGAGATTTGAAATCGC
>JAXIUT010031682.1:0-14730 GCA_035586675.1 Eurytoma californica | reverse complement strand
CCATCGGACACCTCTTATCGTCTGGCGTATTCCACGCGCAACGAAAATTTTAAGCGGATGTAAAATTCACGGAGCACGTCGCTCAGGACATAACACGACTATGTGACAATAACAGTGCGAATAAATAATTCCTCCAAATAAACCATTTTGGAAAATTTCTTAAAAATGTTATATATTGTGACACCTACTGTGAATATAGCAATTGTATATTATGTATAAATTATGTGTATTTGCACAAGTTGTGTTGCACTACGTAAATAAATATTATCAATTATGTAACGAAATAAAATGAGACGGGCCAACGACGAGCGGCGTTGAGCGCGCTGCCGGCGGCCCAATGGAGCAATGAAAATCTATAATCAATTGCGAAAAGATCTAAAAAATCTAGATATAAGTAAAAGATCTTCGATAAACAAATTAAAAGAATGGATATGAGATAATATTAATATAGCATAATATCAATAAATAAGAATGAATTATGTGCAATAAATAATTATATATGTAAGAGAATAAATTAAATATTTATAAATAGACTTTATCCTGTTAATAATATAACAGAGAGATCTAAGTCATTTAACAAAACCAAATGCGCTTGTTTAAAATAAAGTTTTGAATCTATATACTGTTAAAAATGAAAGATGTATATTTAGCTTCTAAGTTTTAGTTTTTAAGATTAAGCAGGTCTAGTGGATTAGCTCTGTTCTTCAGATTGATTAAGCTAGACTTGCTTTTATTTAGATTTAAGTCTTTCTTATGTTCCGGGCCGGCGAACAGGAAATTTTATTTTCCTCTGCCGGATTACTGTATTGTAATGTATGTAATGTACTTTGAAATAATGGATGGCTGTGAATTGTTACTATATGCAGATGATCTAAAGCTATTTAGAACAATTAGATCCATAGAAGATGCTTTAGTTCTGCAGCCTATCTTGGATAAAGTAGCAAAGTGGAAGTACGATAACGGTGTCGATTTGAGCGTCAGAAAGTGCCAGCCCAGTTGAACTGGAATGTAGTCACTTATAGCCGCAAATGTAATCATTTGCTATTTGATTGTAGTTTAAACTGTGTAAGCCTTGCGCGGGCGAACTCTATCTGTGATTTAGGAATTATTTTCGACTAGGAAATGTCTTTTAAGGAACACATTGATTGGGTCTCCTGTAAAGCTTTTTTTCAACGCGCGTTTGAACTATAACGATACAAGCATCGGACTGCGTTCGGCGATTGTTTGTCATCCTACCGTTCAAAGTAGTTTTTACTTTTGTGGTACGTTATTCGAGTAGCTAAAAATCAATTTACGAATTTAATTAGTTCAAGGATAATTTGAACTTTTATAATCCCATAGGTTTGATCCATATCATTTCCAAATTTTTTTTCGTGTACAATCTAAGAATTGCTCGCGCCCTTCTCGAAGTAAACTGTATGCAAAAATTTACTTTTTTAGTGCTGATTGTAGGTTGCGTAGAAATTGGAACTTGCTGAATCTAGATACAAATGAATTTAATTCTAGTCTTGCGTGCAAAAAGTTTTTGAGAGATTTGTTACTTACTAGGAGAGTATCAGAACTCCGGATCAAGGATTTTATTGAAACTTTGAGAACTGTTTTTTTATATGAAAATATCAAGAAAGCCAGAATATTAGGGTCCGTTAATCAAAATTTTCGATACAGCAGGTCCTAAAGTTATTTTTCGCTAAAATTTCGTATTTCATTATTTAGCTACAACTCCTCACCCATTAAACCTACAGAATCCACCAAAAAAGCAAACAAAAGTAGAGGAAAAGGCCGATAATTTGAGAGTTTGTGCATGAAAAAATCTCCATTGGTTCAAAAGTTATATCCAATTAAATATGAGTGTCGACAATAACGTAATAATGTTTTATAATTAAATTTTATGAAGGAAATCCTGCAGGATTTTTCGGTAAAGGTGGGATTGCATCGACCGATACACTAATGCGGTATTAGTTTAATATTCTCCTGACAATTAATAAAATAATAAATAAGGTTTATATCGAGTCATTTTTAATTAAATGCATGTATATACTTACCCATTATACCTGAACTTATAAATTAATTGTTACTATTTATGTTTTATTCATCGTTTAAAAAGACGAGGAAAAAAGAGTCAATTTAAAAAAAAAACTCGAAAAATTTGTCCGTATTAGACCTCACACAAATCGAAAGCGAATTAATAGTATTGAAACAAACTTTTTATTCATTATTTTTTTTCCAAAACATAAATAAGTAGAGTATCTTTCAAAGAATAAAATTATTTACTATTTTTCAGTCTGCGTTGTTTTTAATATTCATTCAATCGTAAATACACACTAATCGGGAGAGGCACACAAACAAGTACCATTTACCTTATAGTGATTTTTCAAATATACTGCGTGTAAGACAATATTTCAAATTTAATTTTTTTTATGGTTAAATCGTGTGAAAATAATGTTTTCTGTAGAGCCTTAAAAGATGGGTGAAATTAAGGAGAAAAATTCAGGAAATTTTCTCTCTACTTTGACGCTAAGATTTGCAGAATTAAATTGTTTACTTATTTTTTGTCAATATAAAAAATAATTACAAAGAAATTTGAAAAAAAGGAATAACAACTAAAAAATCTGAAAAATATTGTTATGTTGGGTGGTTCAATAAATAATATACTTTGTCATTTATATTTACAGGTTTTAAGTTGTGCGCATTTCTATCATAATACTCTGTTTGCACTAATTGCCTATTTATCAACTTCTCTTTTATTTCTCTATTTTCTTTTTCTCTTTCAAAATTTTTACTATTAGGTAAAATTCCTCGAATTTTCCTTCCAAACATTATTTCATTGGGAGATTTTAATCCATCTCCTATTGGAGTATTTCTATACTCGAGTATTGCCAGATTTGGATCTTTACCTGAATCGTCATCAAGTTTTTTAAACATTCTTTTAATAGTGGCAATGTGCCTTTCTACCATTCCATTCGACTGGGAGTATTTAGCACTGGACGTTTTCCAGGTGAAGTTCCAGTCTGCAGCAAATTTCGACATTTCTGCGCTATTTAGCTGTGTTCCTGGATCTGAATACATAATGTACGGTAGGCCATGTCTAGCAAACTCTGACTTTAATACCGCTATTTCTGAACTACTAGACATGTTTTGCAACTTAGCAACTTCAACGTATTTGCTAAAATAATCGATAATCAACAAAAACTCAAATCGTTGGTAGTAGAATATGTCTACACCTAACGTTTCCCAAGGTCCATCTGGAACTTCCTTTACATTATCTTTTCTGTATTTGTTACAGATTGCGCAACTATCTACAACGTCATCGATTTCTTTATTCATGAGATGCCAAAACAAAATTTCGCGCGCTCTATTTTTTACATTTTTCTTTACCTAAATGATTAAAATGAATCAAATTTAACATTTCTTTTCTTAAGCTACTAGGAACAACTAATCTATTAAATACTAATCTATTAATAACTAATCCTTTAAATACTAGGCCATATATAACGCTTAACTCGCTTGAATAATTATAATACTGTTTAATAGTGCTCGCAACCTCACTCTTACAGCCTTCCAATATATATTTAGTTAACAACTGCATTTCGTCAGATTCTGCTTCTTTTATAAACTGATCTTTGTTATCTAATGAAATAGGAAAATTTTCCATTACTAAACAAACTTGTGTTTCAATTTCTTTTTCAAGATCTAATTTCTCATGGTTGCAGTAAGCTCTGGACAAAGCATCAGCTAAAAATAGCTCTTTTCCCGGCTTGTACTTTACAATTAAATTATATCTTTGCAGTCTGAGTCTTATACTCTGTAATCTAGCCGGACAATCGTTAATACATTTTTTAAATATCGACTCTAACGGCTTGTGATCCGATTCAATTAAAATTTCTTTTCCATATATTTGTTGGTCAAACTTAATGCAACCAAAAGCTATAGCTAAAGCCTCTTTTTCTATTTGAGCATACCTTTGCTCAGTCTGCGTTAGCGCTTTGCTTGCGTACAGGTAAGCCATTTTGCATCAATACAGCTTCTAAACCGCTTTTCGACGCGTCTACGCTTAAGACTACAGGTTTATTTTCATCGTAATATTCTAGAACGGGTGCTTTACACAAAATTTCTTTTAGTTCTACAAATGCTTTGTTCGCATTTTCATCCCAGTTCCACTGAACATTTTTCTTTGTTAATTCTCGTAACACTGCATTTTTAGTAGCTCAACTAGGGATAAATCTTGATACATAAGTGATCATGCCAAGAAAAGTTTCTAATTCTTTTTTATCCTTAGGAGGCTTCATGTCTACGATTGACTTTACTCTATCAGTATCAATTTTTATGCCTTGTTCAGTAAAAACGTGACCCATATACTTAACCTCATTGCTATTAATTTTACATTTCTCTGTTCTGCTCTTTCCAGAACTTCATTTAATTTTATGTCATGTTCTTTTTGGTTTTTTACTTTAATTCTGATATCGTCAACGTATATGTCTACGCCTTCAAATTCACCAAAAATCTCTTCAAAGCAATCCTGAAATACTTCAGTTGCTAAGTTTATGCCAAATGGCATTTTCAAGTACCTATATCTACCAAAAGGAGTTATGATTGTCATCATATAACTACTTCTTTTTGATAACTTAACTTGATGAAAAGATTTATTTGCATCGAGTACACTAAAAACTTTACATCCTGCTATGTCAGAACTCAATTCATCAAAAGTAGGTATTTTTCTATGTCTTTTTACTGATTTATTAAACTCGGTTGAGTCAATACAAATTCTTATTTGCCCATTTTTCTTTTTACTAATTACTGTAGGATGTACCCAGTCTGTAGGTTCAGTAACCTTTTTAATAATACCATCTTTTTCCATTTTCTGCAGTTCTTTTTTAACTAAGTCATTTAATGCAATTGGTATTTTCCTACATGCAGCAATAGTAGGTTTAGCATCGTCTTTTAACTGAATGTTATATTCAAAATTAGTTACGCATCCAATACCTTCAAAAACCTTTTTATGTTTACTTAAAATTTTATCCACTGATAAATTACTGTTATTCTCATTTACTTTAATATTATGAACTCTTTGCACAATATTAAGTTGCATCAGACTAGGTAAACCTATTATTACTGGCTGATCATCAGTGTTTTCTGTTACAATAAACTCTAAATCTACATTTTCTCTATTTACAAATTTACAAGTTAACCTACATTTGCCAATTACGTTTATACGTTGGCCTCCGTATGCAGTTAATTTTACGTTTGTTTTTTCTACTTTAACATTTTTCAATTTCAAATTCTTTAATTTACTATTGGGTATCACATTGCATCACGAGCCTGAGTCTAGCTTTACTTCAATTTTACGCGAGTCATTTACTGTAATTTTTTCGACCCAATCTAACTCATTACTTGTACTATTTAAGCTACCGACATATAATGTATCTACTTTATCATCGCGATTCTCAGTTTTGTTCTTACACATTTTCGCGAAGTGATTTTTACCCTTACAATTAAGGCATTCTTTGCCGTACGCTGGGCACTGGCGAAACGCATGTTGTCGGCCGCATAGCTGGCACGTTGTCCGCTGTTAGTTGGACGAAGATGGAGAACTTCTCCCAGCGCCACCGCTTGCCTTGCTGGTGCGCGCCTTGCTGCTTCCGCCGCTGTCGCCGCTGCTGCCACCACGCGCGCCGCTCGAACTCTGCTTCCGAGAATTGCCGGCCGCCGCGTGCTTTTCGGTTTTCTTGTTAACTGCGTGAATTTTTGTTTCTTCACCGATCGTTTTCGTTTGAATCTCTGCCAGCTCTACCGCTCGGCAGATTTTTATACACTTTTCTAAATCTAAATCATCCTCACGCAACAGGCGATTTTTTAGTTTTGTGTCGTGGATTCCACACACGATTCTGTCTTTTATTAGACTGTCTTGAAGTGCACCAAAACCACACGTAGCACTTAACTTTTTTAAGTCTGTGAGATAAATCATAAAATTTTCTCCGCTTTGTTGCGCGCGCGTGAAAAACACGTGTCTTTCTACAGTTTCGTTTGCTTTCGGCGTACAGTAATTCTCGAATGCTGTTTTCACCGCGTCAAGCTTTTTACTATCTGCTTCACTTAGACCAAACGTGTTATATTTTTCGAGAGCTTCGACTCCGATTACGTGTAGTTTTTTATCCAGGCCAGTGGCTTTCATATACAAATCAAACTTTTGATTCCACTTGAGCCAATTTTCTTTAACGTTGCCGTCGAACGACAATGGTGGTGGTGTCTTCATCGAGGTTTCCATTGTGTCTATATTTTCTAATACCGAATCCGCGTCCGTGTAGTTGCTTTTCGTGTCATCGCTTGTTGCCGTCTCGTCCAGCGACTTGTCTTCAAGCGTTTGTTCGGGCACGTTTCTCGGAACTGACTTTCCGTTTGTCTTCAGCTTGGCACTTTATACGTGTTCTCATCGACGATACTCTTACTGGTATTCGACGAGAATCCACTTCTCGGTTTGATTGTCGTTTTTTACGAGAATCACAAACGACAAGAATCTTGATCGACGAGAATCTTAACCACTTTTCTCGCCGACATTACCGACTGCGCCATGTTATGTTGGGTGGTTCAATAAATAAATGATTATGCCATTAGTGGTTAAATGTCTTTATTAATTACTAGATGCGCTAGAGGCGTGGACGCGTGGTGAGCCCATGAGTGCTCGGGCTAGACTGCCGGGAGGGGAGGCAACCGCGTGAGTGCGTGAGTAGTGCTGCCAACCCTAAGTCACTAACATATCACAAATATGTCTTAAATTAAGTTTGATGAAGCTAAATACCAATCTATTGACAGCGGTTTTTTATAGAAAATCAATTTATATATTTATAAAATTTATTATATTTTACTTCCTTGTAGTGGAAGTGTTGTTATCGTGATGAAAAAAAGTTTTGAAATAACACAATGGAAGTTTGTTTTGAACATATTTCAGTTGATTTATGCTATTTTTAGAAAATGTCTATAGCTGTGTATGTGTGTATTTTTTAAAATTTTTTAATAGTAATTTTTATGATTTCCATTTCCAGTTAGGCAATAATGTGAGTCTGCTATGTTCACGATATCATGTGGTACAGTCACGTGAAACTTCACTTTATCAAGCGGAAGTTGGGGGCATAAACGGCGAAAATACGGAAACTAACCCGATCAGCATTGTGAAAGTATAAAAAGATTTTAATGAATTCTTAATGACTGCTTTTTTGCAGACGTTATTCTAAAAGAATTCTCAATCATAACTTTATGTTATTTCAAATTTCCGCTTTTTCTTCCTACACAATTCTTAAAGCATTCATAAAGTATTCATTATTAGAAATTAAAAAAAAAAAAAATTAAAAAAAAAATTATTCTAGAAATTTTTTTTTTCATTTTATTTCATTTAAAGTATACTCTTTTTTTAAATTTTTTTTCGTTTTTTGTTCATAAAGAACACTATGAATCCTTTATCACAACTACAAAACTGCTTTATGAATACTGACGAGTTTTTCTGAAGTTTCTGGTTCGCCAGTAGGATTGGGTGGAAAGGGCGTAGAGTAAAAAACGTATTTGATTATGAACTTGATTTAATCTGCTTCCGATTCCTGGGCTCGAGTAGTGCCTTCGCGTACAGGTTGCCGTCGCATGGTGCGGAGATGCTTTTCGTAGCGTGGTCGTACGAGAAAGAGGCCGACGCCGCGTTCGCCCCTTCCGGGAAACGCTCACCCATACATTCACACCGTTTCTTTTGGAGCAATTAGCGTGCGACAATTGGTTGGCGGGGGTCGCGTGAGTGTGACGTCACAAACACGCCTGAGCACTCTCCATCCTTTTCACTCACCCCGAAGCTTCCTCACTCCCTTAGATTCTTAAATACGCAACATACCGCCCACCTTCGTCGGACAACCGGCGAAATTACAGAATATTTTGCACGGGTAGAAAGACTAGTTTCACAATTGGTCGCTGAAAGAAGCTTTTCCTTATCTGTACTGTGACCACTTGAACCTTTTTTTCTTTGTCGGGGTGAAGGGCGGAAATCCTTCCCATCAGTCATTTGCTTGGCAGAGCAAGCTCATTGCGCAAGAGGACCAAGTCACCTACCTTGGGTGAAGGTTTTGGTTGCAACCAATTGTTGCGTTTTTGAACGGCGGAGAGATATTCACTCTGCCAGCGATGTCAGAATCGTTGCACCATCTGGGTCACGAGCTGCCACCTTTTTCCTGCGGGAAGTGATATAGTCGTGCAGTCGGGCTCTGGGACCAAGTAGGACGCTCGCTGAATGAGAATGTGAGCAGGTGTCAGTATATCTAAGTCTGACGGATCGTCTCACACCCCTACTAACGGCCTGGAGTTTAAGCATGCCTCAATCTGGCAGAGCAGCATAGAAAACTCGGAGAAGGTTAGCACCTGGTAACCTATCACCTTACGAAGATAGAACTTTAGAGATTTCACCGCAGTCTCCCAAAGTCCGCCAAAATGCGGGGCGCTAGGGGGATTAAAGTGCCACGTGGTTCCAAGCTTCGATAATTGATGCGACAGGGGTGATAGAAATTGAGACGAACTCTGAAGCAGCGCTTTAAATTGTGAATCAGCGCCTACGAAGTTTGTACCCTGATCAGAAAACAGCTCTTTACAATGCCCTCTTCTTGCGGTGAAACGCTGAAACGCGGCGATGAAGGACTCTGACGTATAGTCCTCGACCAACTCTAAATGTACGGCTTTGGTGGACATGCAAACGAAAACGCAGACGTAATCTTTAAGCGTCCCCTTGCCTCTTGACTTAGTTAGGCGCACGCTGAAGGGCCCGGCATAATCAACGTCGGTTTTTTGGAAAGGGCTTGCAGACCGCACCCGCGCCTCTGGCAGGTCACCCATCAACTAGATGGGCATTCGTGCCGCATATCTTGCACACTGCACGCAGGACGCAATTACCTGCCAAACCTACATCAGCCCGCACGTGATAGTGTTTAGAAGAAACTTTCTAATTCTCTCAGATGGCTTTGAGCGCCAGATAATTGTTTGAAATTTTCGGTCGCACTCTTCCACGCCTACCTGCCTGAACATTTTCTCTACGTCAGCCGACAGTGCAATTACGTAGTTCCTTGTAGAACAAACAAGGTTCACTGGGTGTGGGAGGAAATGACGACCAGAGTACAACAAATCATTTAAAGATTCACATGTTCGGAACCTGCTAGAACCGTTAAACACAGTTCTGAACTTGGTAGTGGAGCTTGCTTCATTCCACACCCCGTGGTGCGGTAAGAAGAAATTATCGGAGTCCGAGGAGGGCTCTTCTCTTTCTACAACCGACATATGCCCTAACTCGATATACTCCTGCATGAATTTATGATATTTTATTTCGAGTTTCTGATTCTTTTCAAAGTTTGCCTCTAGGCGCTTTAGTGCTCTTAGGACCTGCGGGTACGAAGAACCTAGCTTAACCTTGTGCGCATAATCTGCGTTTTTCCAGGGCAGTCTCATGATATAACGACCACTCTCCTCTCTGCGAGTAGTTTGAACGAATAGGTCTTCGGAGGCTTGTTTTTCTTGTGTGCACGAATTTTTTAACAACGGCACTTCCTCCGCCCGCCAAAATTCAACAAGAAGAGTATGCAGCTCGCCATTAGAGACTTCATTCGAAGAGCAATGCAACACTGAAACTGAGTGCTCTGTTACCTCTTTATCCGAGTACTTGCCTGTGAGCAGCCAACCTAACCTGGAGCTCACAGCAATGGGCTAGTTTGGAGAACCTCGTACGATGTTCCCTTCTACTATGTCTGTGTAGACATCTGCTCCTAAGAGCAACTCAACACGAGTTTGCTCGAGGTACTTAGGATCTACTAACTGCAATCCTTTGAGATAGTTTAACGACTGAGCTGAACAGACTTCCGGCGGTCTATATGACGACAATTTGGGCAGAACCAATGCTGAAGCTGCGAGAGAAAAGTCAGAACTGAAATGTGGGGCTAGTGTAAGGCTAGCAAGCTTGGTAGCCACTAAAGAACCCTTTTCACCTACTCCTTGGACGCAAACGTGGGTATCGCTACGCTTTAGTGCCAATTGATTGCACAAGTTTAGCTTAATTAGTGATACTTGACTGTATGGGCCCACAAGAGCCTTCACTACAAGCGATTTTCTATTATTTCCGCTAACTCGAACAAGAGCAGTCGCTAGCAAAATCCCTGTATCTTTGCTGCAGGTGGTGCACGAATTACGCGGAGATCCGGTTTTCACTAATTCAACCGAACAATTGGTAGAGGCCGAGGCCTGACTAGGAGTGGCAGCCGTTTGAGTTGAATTCATCTCAGATTCCGGTCTGTCCACATGCAATAATGTGTGATGCCACGCCTTACAAGTGAAGCAACTGTAGCGAGATTTACAGCGATGTTGAGTGTTAGCCACTCAAGCAATTGAAACAAAGACGCCTATTCTTAGCAAAGTCTCTGCGTTCTGATACGGGCTTTTTTGAAAATGACGTATAGAAATACGAAAGCATCGGGGTGAGAGCTTTTTTGAAAATTGGTCACACTTAGCAATTGTGTTCTCAACGTTGCAAAGAATGCACCTTGAGGATTTAGGTGCTACTTCCTTGGAGCTAGTTTGCAAGGAATAAACATTGTTTGAGTCGCCGTCTCCTTTAGAGAATTTAGCCTTGGTATTTTTACCTTTGGAAGAACTACTAGAAGAATTTTCAACCTCTTTACCTTCATCAAGATTCTCAATCTGACCTGTGATGAAGGTCTGCAGCTGAGCAATAGTGGGTGGAGTATCATTCGACTTGTTGAGAGATTTTCTCCATTCCTTTCTTGTGTTGATATTGAATAACTCAACAGCAATATGGACAATTATATCATTACCAATCTCTTAATCTGTCCTACCCTGCTTTTTCAGACTTTTCATACGGACCGAATACCTCTCTATATGCCCTTTTCAACTCTAAATCGGATTCAGATTTCATGGGTTTGACTCCTATGATGGTTCCGGTGAGGTTATTTACAATGCAACTTTGTTGTCAAAATATTTTATCAAAGTAACTAAGGTCTCGCCAGTTAGGCTGGTTCTAAGATATGAATACTTTAAAGAAGCGTCTTGGTTGGCTCGACGGTGAACCACAGACCGGAAGAGGTCTCGAAAATGCTCCCACTCTGAGCATTTGCCTGAGAATTTGGACAGATTTAATTTAGGGAGAGAATGCTTTTCAGAGATAGTAGTGGGATGAGAAACATTTACTGAACCAGCAGGAAGGGGGATCTGCTCCTGGTTCCGTGCCCGCTCCAGTTGGAGTGTATCCTCTATAAATTGCTCGAATTCTCCCTTCCTATCATAGTATGAATCTAGAATTTGTTCACTGAGGCTAGCAGTGAAGTATTCATGTGATAATGGCACATCTTTAAGACTAAGAATCTTTACATGATTTGCCTTGTATTGGCAAAAGCAATCCTCCAAATCATGTAACCGAGATTGAGCTGAAACCCTAGTCATTTTAGCTACTCCCTTTTTTTTTAATTTGCAAATGAATCGTTAATTTACTTTAGCAAATCCTGCTGGATACTGTGCAATGCATCCATTTTGAAAAGAATTAAATCCTATTTGAGAATTCAGTAAGAAGAATTAACCTAGACCTAAGTAAATCTTGGATCCACAGGAATTTCACCTGTTGCAAAATCAGACTTGAGCTAACCTGCAAAGGTTATGTTGTGCTCGATGACTAGATGAGAAATTTGAAAGCGAAAACCTATGCTTCTGTGGACTCTCACAGCTTGAGGTGCAATAGACCAGCGATGAATTGCCACCTAATTCCAATTTACTGGGATGCGCAGTACACCTGACTACTATCTATTCGAGTTTGAATTTGCAGTACATCTGACTAATAGCGACTGGAGTTGTAGTACACCTGACTACATTGTCTTTACCTAACTAACTTTCAGTGGTGTCGAGCACTTGTTCGCAACATACATTAGAACTAAGACATACTGACAAATTCTTAATTCTTGCACGCTTTCACACTTTGGAGATACTAAGCGCACTCACAAGTTCCTTAGTATCCCTTTATCACACTTCACTACTCGTATACTGCACACTCCTGCCTGAGCTAACCACACTAATGGGCTATGGAGCCTAATCTTCTATCCTAACAGCTGGTAGCGTTCCAAGCGTTCATCGCATATGCTCTTCCATACTCATTCCCACACATCATACACATCACTCAGTCTAGCGCTAACACACTCGCTTTCTTTTTCAACTTCTTCGGCTGCAGTTGAATGGATGAGGAGTCGAACTGCTGGGCATAGCCTGGAGAGTAGCTTAAGCGTAGCTTGGAGAGTGGCTTAAGCGCAGCTTGGAGAGTGGCTGTGAGTAGCCTGAGCGTAGCTTGGAGAGTGGCTGTGAGCAGCAGTGCTCACTCGTTGAAGCAGCTGAGGATAGGGTAGGAACCGCTAGGTGACTTGCGAAGCAGGAAAACAAGCAGGTTAGCCTGTCGCAGAGCTATTGAAGCTCTGGTTGAGACAAGCAGGTGGTCTCGAAGCTATCTCCTTAGCTTAGGGTGCTCTTAAGCATTGGCGTTATGAGTTGCTGCGAAGCGTGAACTGAAAATATGCACAACTAGTAACTACAAGTACTAGGAATAAGGTTATTCGATTACTAATCTAGTACTAGGTAACTGAAAAAGTTTACTTTGCATTTTACTACTCTAACTACTTTGGAGCATCTAATTGCTAAGCTTTAATGCAAGTACTAACTAGGAATTACAAGCTTCAATTAACGGAGCTACTGTAGTAGGTAGAAGCTCGAAATGGCACTACTGAAGCAATTACAAGTATTGAATGTAAATTTGGAGCGATACTCATCCAAATTTGTCAGCGAGAAGCAGGATGATTGAGGTCCGCTGGGGTGAAGGAGCAACATAACCTCCTATGACCGCTCCACTTCATGACTGAATGCCAGACCTCTCGAGACCGCGCCTCCCGCTCTCGTGCCTCCGGCTAACCTTGGATCGTCACTGAAGCTTTGCCGTATATTTTCCTTACGGTACCTGTTCTCTGGAGCTCAAAATAGTGCATCACCGGTGGAGTAACGTACGCGTCCGTGCCGCCGGCCAACTCGCTGTCCCGCTTGCCGCGCTGCTCACCGCTTGCAGCTACCGCTGCTCCGCTCGCCGGGAAGATCCGCGCTTTGCTTTTCACCTCGCGTCGTCTCTCCACTTCTCGTGGATGACGCCGTCGGTGGTAGCCTATCCGCCGATGGAGAGGACGCCTTGAAGCCGCTGTGCTGCCGGCCACGCGCTCCTGAGCTGCTCCTGCCTCTGTGCGGCGCGCGTCACCAAGATGGCGACCCGCATATCTCTGTCTCACTCTTCTTGGCGAGCTACTCGAGCCCCGCCGTGCATAACTCCGCGGGTGCTTTGGTTGCCGGCGGAATTCAAATTTTGCGCACTTGATTCGCGATGCCTTGAAGCTTCCCCTTCCAAGAATAAATTGGAGTGTAATAAGCTCCAATTTATTAAGCCGCCTGGTGATACGTACCTTTTTTTCCACGCCTGATCCGGCTCGAAGAACCATTAAATGACGAGTTTTTCTGAAGTTTCTGGTTCGCCAGTAGGATTGGGTGGAAAGGGCGTAGAGTAAAGAACGTATTTAATTAAGAACTTGATTTAATCTGCTTCCGATTCCTGGGCTCGAGTAGTACCTTCGCGTACAGGTTGCCGTAGCATGGTGTGGAGATGCTTTCCGTAGCGTGGTCGGACGAGAAAGAGGACGACGCCGCGTTCGCCCCTTCCGGGAAACGCTCACCCACACATTCACACCGTTTCTTTTGGAGCAATTAACGCGCGATAATTGGTTCGCGGGGGTCGCGTGAGTGTGACGTCACAAACACGCCTGAGCACTCTCCATCCTTTTCACTCACCCCGACGCTTTCCCACTCCCTTAGATACTTAAATACGCAAAAAATACTTTATGAGCACTTTATGAATACTTTTTGAGTACTATAAGTAAATTATTTACTTGTTCGTAAAGAATACTTTATAAATACTTTTTGAATACTATAAGTTTTTTTAAAGTATGCTTATCGGGAAATAATCTGGCTAAAAAATTAGGACGTGATGTTTGCCCCATTACATAACATGTAAGGTCCGTAGTAGGTACCCTGACGGGGTCCTCGTTATTTCATCTGTCAGCCTGATATATTTTCTAGTCGGGTGGTCAATATGACGTTCTTAGCCGATTTTTTTGGCCAACCGTTGGTCAGAAGAACAAAAATTTCTACCAGGGTTTGTAGGAGATTCATTACATAAAGCTGTCAAGCATGGTGAAAATTTAAGAAAAGTGGCTAGGTACGATAGTGTTGGTTTTGAGCAACAAATTAATGACTCAAATAAAAGTGACCCCGAAAATAATCAATAATACATAGAGTAAAAAAAAGATTACTCTCTGGATAAAGATTAGACTTAACTTATGTCCTTACGTCCAACGAAAAAAAAGTTTTTGTTGAAAAATAAGATAGAGTTGTATATAATGTTTAATAGGATTAGTTATGTTTGCTAGGTATGCGAAGACCCCAAATGGTTATGTACCAATGGATAACTACCATTTTAAACATATTGCAATGAACAGCAATAGATTGTAACGCCCTAATAAAATACAAGGTTTTATTTTATTTCTTTACTTTGATTAACTAAATGAAAGGTGACAAGATTCCCGATATTTTGATTATTCGCGTTTGTAAATACGATCATTAGTTTTTTCGTAATTA
>JAXIUT010031650.1:0-14739 GCA_035586675.1 Eurytoma californica | reverse complement strand
ACACACACACACACACACACACACACACACACACACACACACACACACACACACACACACACACACACACACACAGAAATCAATGCACATTCTCATGCACACAAAAACACAGAAATCAACACACACTCCCATATACACGCATATACCCGCGCACATACACACGCACACACACACACCTGCACACATAAGCCCACTCACACTCGTACACTTGCATGCCTATAGGCAGATGCGTTGCGCGACGAGGGACGTCCGGCTCGCATTAGCCTAACGAAGACGCAGGGAGTCGCGTGCACGCGGAGACAGCTCAGGTCGGCGCGCGCATGAATCAGCGCACCCGCGAATCGCCGCCGGCGCAGGGGGGGGGGGAGGAGGGGCGGGGGATGGCAGGGGGATATCGGAGGCGGCGCTCGCGCCTGCATGCGCCGATTCCTAAATCATACCGGCGCGGAAACGCGCGGCCGAGCTTGCGGCACGCAAGGCAGTAATGCGTCGGTCTTTCGGGGCTGCCGCCGCGCGTCGCCCCCGTGGGAGGATGGCTACGGCCGGGGGGGCCGCGATCACCGCCTGCAATGCCTCGCGTCGATGAGATTAATGCGGCGAGGGAACGCCCGGCCTTTAGTCGCGCCGCAATTTCGCGATCTCGCGCGGCTCGCGAAATTTCCCACCGTCATTATCGCCCGCGGCTCGGAATTCTCGATCGATCCCCCCCCTCCCCTCCCCCCCGTTCCTCTTTCGCCGAGGCCTTCGGCGAGCCGTGCGTGTGCAGTTCGCTCCCTTTTCCGCGCCTTCGTTCATGGCCGGCCATTCTTTGCCGGACAATTGTTTGGCCCGCTTCCGAAGGGCGCCGGCGTCACGTACGCTATTTCGATTATTTCGTCGGTTCGGGAAATGGCACCTACTGACTCGCTCGTATATCACGAGATATATCGAAGTTGAATAGAACAATATTTTTTACTTTTCGTTGCGAAGTTTGCAAACATCTCTGGAAAATAAATAAAACTGGGCTTTTCGATACGTGCTTTTTTTTGAAATTGGAAACTTTATTCGCGTCATTTTTCTCTCGGAATGCGCTCGCGTTCATTTTTATCCTGCAGTATCTAAAACTAGTGTACACATCACTAGTGTGATTACATTTTGAAATAAAGTAAGATAGATTCAAAAATTTGTTTTTATTTCGCAAACATCTTGATTTATTATACTCTAAATAAATAGATATGTGTAAGGAACGCAAGATTGATCAGTTTTATTTATTTATTTATTTATTTATTTAGACATTAGACGGGGTATCAGCCTAAAATATTGAAAATACAAAACTAAAATAAAAACAAAATATAATGCAAAAGAAAAACTAAAACTCAATAACGTAATTGCGCAGCGCAAGTTTTAATAATGATATAGTTTAAAATGATCAGCTATAACTATTACAAGCTCATTTATAAAGCTCACTTGATTCTATGTGGTAGATATATATATTAAAAAAGCAATGGTGTTAAGGTATTTCTGATATAAAATGGAAAAAGGGTACAACACGACAAAGTAGGAAAAAGATCGGAAAGAAGATTAGAGTTGCACTTGCCCTATAAAGGGCACTCGCAGAAAGAAGGTGTGTATCAAGTAAGAAAAAGAAAACCTAGTTCAGGAGATCAAGTAGTAATGGTTTTATTACCAAATAATACCTAACGCTGGATCGATTATGGATCCAATTCCTAAACGAAGAATAGATTTTTAATCAGAATACTTCTATGCACAGACGCATGCAAGAGTCACAAACTTTCTTCGATGTAAAAAGCAATTCCTATATTCTATAGACAAGAACATTAATTTCATAAAATCGTTATTTAAAAGCTATTTCAAACAAACTTTTAATTTGTAATGTTTTACATTTGCATAGCGTAGTACTTCCTTTTTACTTCAGTGCATAAAAGTAATTCTTTTTTTTTTTTTCAATAAAATACGTGCATCTGAAAATTAGATTAAAATTGGATCACAAATATATTTACGTGACACGAATGCGCTTATTGAGACCGCCGCGCCGGCGAGCCCCTGTGCAAACGGGCCGCGCCCATGTCCGTATCGCAGAGTCGATTTTTATTTCATTTTATTTCGCCGACCGGTATTCCGTGCGACGGCTGATTGATACTCTCGAATCATCGCTATGATTAATCGACGCCCGCGGAAATTGATTAAATATTCGTTTACGCGTGCCCCGGGGCGCAGCTGCCGGTGGCCGCCGGCGGTCCCGCGCTTTTTTCCATTCGCTCCGCGAGAGCCGGGGCGACCTACAAAGTATCACACCCCGGGAGATTTTTAGAGCGGCTTTTATAACGTGCCAGCGCCGATTACCGCCGTTCGATTCCGACCCAAATCCTCTCCGGGCGATAATTCTCGTATAATGCACTTTTTTTTCACGGACGGTGCTTGTCCGGTTGGAAATGTAAATTCGCAAAAGTTCTTCAGCGCCTATACGCGGCTGTCGAGTTATCGATGAAAATCGCATTGCTCTTTCGTAATGCAGATGAAGTTTTTAAATGCAGGCTTTAAATATTGGGCTAGCTGAGGATGTACGTATATTTATCTTAATCGCATTACAGTTAGAGGTTTGATAATCACTTATTAACGAGGAATTACTATTGTTTAAATACGAAGCAATGTTTTCGTTTGATTATATTTGGTTCGATGGTTTTTGAATACACGATTAACAACAGTTTACATAGTCATATTTCTAATTTACACAAATATCAATATTATAGTTTGATTAATTTATTCTATAAATAAATATATTTTTGCAAAATAATTAGTTATTGAATTTAATCATTCAATATTTTGTTATCTATGATAACAAATTATATTATTCTAATCCTCACTAAATTAATTGATCTCTGATTCGTAGGTACGTAAACAAAACAAAAACAGTCCAAATTGTACTTCATTTATTAAAAAAAAAAAAAAAAAAAAAAAAACAAAATAAAATTCAGTAATAATCCCAATAAACACGCCAGCATTCAAAAAAACAAGATAAAATTCAGCAATAATCGCAATAAACACTCCAGCATTCAAAAAAACAAGATAAACTTCAGCAATAATCGCAATAAACACGCCAGCATTCAAGCGAGTAGACAAAGATGAAAATTCGACTCAGATTCGAAGCATGTCTGGGGCGTCGAATCACATCGCAAATGAATGAAATTAGCAAAGTAGTTAGAATCACGTCACCTCCGCGACCCGGTTAAGACGGACCACTTAATAATGCATCCGCTGTAGCGTCTCCCCTCGCTCCCTGAGCGCAGATTCAAGTTCTTAATACCCGCTCGCTTCGTGAACTCCCTTTGCACCTGCCACTAGGAGATAGGTACGCGCGACGCTGCGTAAAGGCGGGTGGTTCAAACGTAGTTGGCGGTAAGGTATGGCGCGCAAATCATTTACGGACGAGCGGCCGCGTATGCGGAGGATTCGACAGCTTACCGGACGACTCGGCAAATCGAATTGGCGGCTTCAATTGACCCGTTTAAAAGCAAGATTTTAAATTCATATTGGGAAAAGTACGTCGAACCTTATACATTTCAGATATATTTTTTATTTTTTTTTTTCGACTAGTCCGTAAATGTTTGTTTCAATTTATGACTATTTTATGGTGCACTCGGTATGCAGCGACAACATTAAACCCTATAAAATAACATTGGATTTTACTCATCCCGAAATGGGTGCGAGTTACGATGGGAAATAGCGTCGAATAGCGATCGAATTTGGGATCTCAAATCAATTTGGAGCCCGAAAGAAGGCGCAGCGTAATTCCGCGCCTGCCCGCCGCTAATCGGGCGTTTACCGCCGATTAAGCCGCGCTGCCGGCTCGAAACTGTCGGGATTCATCGAAGTGCGGTTTTATTAGGCTTAGCCTGCTTCGAAACGAGTAGCACTGGGCGCGGCGAACCGCACCCCGGTCCCTTTCCACCGACGTAGCGTAAAATTTGCTCTTCCTCAAATTTCATTTGCCAATGTACTTCCTCGTCCGCACGTCCCGTCGATACATTTTGATTTTCTCTCCACATCAAAATTTAAAAGAATTAATTGATAAATTAAGATTGATTTCTCTTCGATATAAGTCGTTCACTTATTCGATAAGTAGACGACTTTGAACATTAAATAATGGCATGCAGCAGAATTACACTTATTTATTGAGCAAGTAATCGAAGATCGCACTGTGCGCGATTATTAAATGAAACTTCTTATTTATAAATGTAAATTTCTACTTTTTCGAAGTTTTAACCGCGTGGATAAAATAGAGTAAAAAAATGACGTTCCCGTTTCTTTTCCGCACCACATAAAATATCAATTCGCGCATCTCCGCTCGCGGCGGCAGGCATCGAAAGAATGACGAAAGTTCCGCGGAATCCCGGGCGGTCGGCCCGGAAATACCAAAAGTTCGCTATCGGCCATAGTGGCAGAGGCGCATCTGGGAGCGCCGCGAGGCTTCCCCCAAGATTTCTCGTCGAGTCGGGTCACGGGATTACAAGTGCCACGAGCCTATAAATTGAATTACCGCCGTCTCCTCGGCTCTCTTTTACTCCCACTGTCAATTATCGATTTCCCGAGGCCCAGTGTCGAATGGACAGTTCGCTAATTGGGTATATTACCATGGAGAAGCTCGCTGCACCCCGCCACTGGATCGAGAGATTGAGAAATTGACGGGGCGCGCGCCAAGGAGGGCGAGAGAAGGAAGGGCATCCGGGAACGCACCACGTTGTCTTTTTGCCGCCGGCAAATTGGTTCTGTTTTGTTCGCGTGATAAATAACGCCGTCGGGCAATTTGCTTTCAGAGAGAAAGAGGGAAGCTTTGTACACGCGCGAACACTGAAATGTCGAGCGCACGATGAAGTTTGACGCTCGCGTTTGTTATCCTTTGCGTAATCATAATTTATTGATTCTTCAAAAATTCAATTTTCAATATTTCTTAAAAGCAAAAGTGTTAAAGATTTTTTTTTTTTTCAAATTTATTAAGATGAAGTACAGAATTTGTTTATAATACCTTTTCTCGTATGGTTTATTTTAATTTTATTATTTCATAATTAATACACGTTCCTGTATTCAAAAACCCAAATGACATTCGCAAATTAAATTTCTCACAACATTTTGCATTTCGTAAATAGTAATTAAACATATTTCAAGAGAAAATTCTCGAAAATGTGAAAAATTTCGAAACTCCATTAAAAAACGATTTTAAAAAATTGAGTTTTCGGAAAAAGTTGCGGTGACACAGCGCGGCAACATTTTTCAAGCGCCTTCACGAATACTGTCAGCAGATCGAGTCTGAGATTGATGCGACGCGGCTTGGCCCGAAAAAAGGTGGTTGTAGGGTAGGGCGCTGCATTACGTATCTTCGGTCGCAGCCCCCGACGTACAGCGCGCGCCGCCGCGAAAATCGATAAATTGGCAAATGGGGCGCTTGTGAAAGCGCGCGCGAATTTCCAGGAACCGTTGATACCTCGATAACTATGACCTGCGTTCGTTGAACCTGCGCGTATTCCGCTCAAACGAATGGGTATCTAAGATACTGTTCTTATACACATTTAGAGACGTGGTCCGTATTAGACTGACCTAGTTTATTGTCTGCTATTATTGGTTTTTACTATTTAAGTCTGGTTTTTAAAAAACAGTGCTTATATGTAATTAGAGTAAGTCTGCGATAAGTTTTTGGTTATATTAAGTAGTAAATCTCAAATTAAATAGTGTTAATTAAATTAAAATGGAGAATCATTCGTAATGTTTAACTGTACGTAATATATATGATTTTTATCAAGTTTTTCTGATAAGAAAAGAGCTAAAGTCGTAAAATATCTCGATAAAAACGGTTTTCAATCCGATTAGAAAAGTAGTCTTATTCAGTATCATTGATTGTGGAAAATAGGTATTATTTCACATTTGTTAAAAAAAGAACTAAAGAGCTAAAAACAGCAAAATCAACTGAATGTTATAACTCTTTTAAAGATTTTATAGATTTAGTACAGGAACTTATCAAATGTATATATAACTTTTAGTAACAAAAATTTTAAGTAGAACAGAACGTCGTATCAATTTACACACTCTAATAATGTAATAGAGGTTATGAAATTAATATAAGCGCCAGTTTAACATCTCCTGCTTGCAAGCAAGATTTATTATTAATGTATCCTCAATTTTGTTTCAATTTCAAGAACTTTTTGCTTTTTATATGAAAATAAAAATAAAACTATTACGTTGCACTTAAAATCATAGAAATAACAAATTGTCAATACCTTTCTGACTATTTATAACAAAACTAAGACTCACTGATGCGTATTTGTTTTATCAATTGTAAAATACGACAGATAAAATGTAGTGAAATACTTAGATGAACCCTGATAAATAAAATACAATGATCGAACATCAAAATACTTGACAATTAACCGTCCTTGTAGTCTTGGTCGGCGAAACTTCGGAGCATTTCATTCGCGTATCTGCCAACAAATGGCAATTCATATATACACGCCGCGCGGCAGTAAATACAAGTCCGCGAGGGCAGGTAGTCAACCGAGCGAGGGGCAATGTGGTTAAGGAGAGCATTGATCTTAGCCTCCCCTGCCCCTGTCCCGGTAATCAATTCTGCTCGAGTCAACAACGGTCAACCATCTTCGCTGCACCAGGGGCATCCTGCCCATTACACTCGGCATTCCGCACCCAGGATACGACCTCCACCCCCTCACCCTTCCCCTCGTATCCCCCTTGACCCCACCTTCGACACCACGGCGAGGTAGAGTCACCGAAAATCTTCGACGATTTCGCGGGACTTACTCTTTTGTGCTGGAGTTTCTTTGCAAAAAATAACAAGCGTTGGGTGCCGTGCTTTGAATTCATGGAAATTCTGACGAATATATCGTCACTTTGCAATGGAAATCTTTTTATTTCTTGGAATTAATTGATAAATATATAGATATGCGCGTAACTGAAAGCGAATAAATTAAATTTTACGCTTTATGGATTGAAACTGCATTGCCGTGTTTAATTTCCAAAATGTGAATAAATCTCTCTTTTTGATGCGGTACTAAACGATTTTCTACATCAATAAATATAAATATTTGTAAAGGGATAAATTAAAATAGAAAATGTATTTTCATTACTTTCCAGTTGCAATCATAAGAACCTTTTTCATTTTCACTTTGGGTACCTACATTAATCTCTTTTAAAAATTAATATCCTTTTAATTATTGTAAAACAAATATGAAATATAAATCCAGTACGAGCATTTTAAATATTCAATTACTTGGAAAACATTTTTTCTCTTTTTTCTAAATTTAAAATTGCTTTCGTTGCCCTGATATAAATCTTGTTCATTCTATACTACAAAAATAATAGGTGAATAAATTCATAAACAAAAATTAGATTAAAAGGTTTGCACGAATTACTAGGCGCGGGAAGAGCGCTCAAATTAACTAGTATTTAAAAATACTAGGCAAGCTAATCGAAATCTCGAATTTTTTAATCGAAATTTAAAACTCGATCTCGATCTCGAAAAAGAGTGTCATTTGTTTTTTATTACATTTTTTAAGCAGGTTGTGGATGGAACCTAGGACGCCTCAACCCTCCTAGTAAATATTAAAATATTCGTAAATAAAAAGTTAATAAGTGCACAATATCAGCGACCTATACTTATCAATTCGTATGCAATTGATTCTTGCAGTGCATTCGGGGATCCGTGGTAAGTAAATAGATTCTAAAAAATACGTAAGTACAGGTGCTATATATCTAGTGGTGCGACAGATCTGTAAGCAACAAAGGCAGCGACAAATGAAATTTTCCAATGGCGTCGTGAATCACAGCCTCAGCGCCCGTCGAATTTTTCCCGAGTAATTCCCGAGCGAAGCCGACAACAATGGTCCACCGAACTCTTCCCATTCGCGTGGCTATAAGAAAAACCAGTGCCCTCTCTCTCTCTTTCTCTCGAGTCACCTACTTGCCGGGTTCGGTCTATTCTATATTTCAGAGTTGCACCGGACTACAGCTGCTCGCGCCGATATCTGCCCAAGAGGCTATACATCTCTGTCTTATAGCCGCGGCGAGCGCGGGGCAACCGGCGAAAGAGAGAAAGAGGAGAGGGGGTCGTTGAACCGTACGTGCATGTGTACGCGAGCGAAAACACGCCCGAGCAGTCTCTGCTGGCCGGTCTGTCCGTAAGCCGCCGGAGCTCTCGTCCTCCGCGATAAAAAGACCGAAGGGAAATATCGCGCTCGTCTTCCTTTTTCGGCAACTGTCGCGGAACCTTTCAAAGCGACCCCATCGTTTCGATATAAGATTCCGCTTGAAATTTTTTTTTTCATTCATAACTCGATCCGCTCCGTAGCGAGGCGTTTCGAGTTTTATGCATTGAAGTTTACTGGAGTTTAATATAGAGATCCTTTTCTAATCTATTCGATTACTTTCTGGAGATGAAACTAGTTGCAGTGTTGTGGGGAGGCCAAGTTACAACCATTAAGGAGGAATCTCGTATAAACTTTGCGGAAAGTTCTAAAGCGTTTTTCGCCGGAAGTTAAAATAATTGTTCTATACAGCGTCTTACATTGAAATTACTTTAAAGTGTATTTTCGGCCTTTAGCTGCTTTTCGAAATCGATTTAATGAAATGCTGTAACTTTGTTAAATAGAGCACGGGCCCTAACGTTAGTCTAATAAGTGTTTAGTACTCAAGTACTGAAGATGGTTCAACTTGAAGCAAAGACACAAGTTTACTATACTTAACGTTTGATGTACTTAATATATATATATAACGTCAAAGCAAAAGTCTTATTCTAATTTACCTAATTAAACAATTAATGCATAATATGATCGTACCTGTCATTAAACAATCAAGTTATTTTCATACCAGTGATACGATCTCAAAAAATAATTCCAATAAAACTATTGGTCCAAAATAAAAAAACTCAAACTTAAATGACTAACGGGAAACCAAGTGCAGTCGACATTTGTGAATTAGATGTACACTGGAGAACATTAAAATTGAAAAAGCAAAATTTCACCTGACAGAAGTAATCTTGGCCGCCGTCGCAGCTTTCTAATCTCACGAAAAAACTATACCACTTGGTCAACAACAACACTGAGAAGCACTGTGCGTATGCGTCGACGGCGGGTGCACGGCGCCAGAGTCACCCGGCGGCGAGAGAGAAAGAGAGGGAGAGAGAGACGGGGCGGCCGTCTACTGCGGCGAGGCAGTCGGCCCGCTCGCCCGTCGGCGCACCATCGTGTCACTGCACTCGGATCCGGCCTGCGGGGGCCCGCGGAGTCGGCGGGCGCTCCTGTCACCGTGCGATTCGGGGGGGACCGCGGCGGGCGTGTTTCACGCGACTTTATGTGCAGTAGAGGCACGCGATCAAAACGGACGAAGCGGCTCTGAGGGGCGCACGCGCTCGCTGAGCCGGAGGTGCGTCGCTACCCCCTGGGCTGAGACGTCGGGGCTGACTGACTGCCGGCGCGGCCGGCGCAAAAGCGACCCGTCGCCCCCTACCGCGGCGCCGGTCGCGCATGCGCCCCCCGGTGTTCGCGCGAGCCCCCGGTGCATTTCGGATTCATCGTGCGCGGGGCGACGCCAGGAAATCACAACCGCTCCCGATTATTGTTGCGCGTCCTTCTCGCTCCTCTCGTATTCTCCTCCACCCTGCAGCTGTTTTTCCTAATTGATTTTGACGGTTAGAAACAACGGTGCCGCCGAATAATCAACTTTTTAGAGATTTTGGATTTTGAATGAGACTGGAAAGGGTGCGTCTGACTATAGCCGAATTTTTCTACTTATAAATTCTACTTTCAATCACATGATTTTCGTGAATAGGACAACGATGACGCCGAATACACAGCTGTTTAGGAATTATTTTGAATTTTAAATGACTCACGAAAGGATACGGCTGACCATAGCTGGATTGTTCTACTGTTAATAGTGATATCGATTCTTAAGTGTCAGTTTCAGTTTTTAATCACATGATTTTGACGGATGCTGCAAAATGATCAGCCTTTTAGGGGTTTTCAATTTTAAATGAGGTTTTAAAGGATACGTCTGACCATAACTGGATTGTTCTACTGTTAATGGAGTTAACGCCTTTCATGTCCGTCTTTAAGTTTTCAATCATTACGAGTAATTTAGGATTATTGGCTATTATATAATGATAATTATATGTTTTTCTAGTAATCTTATATTATGGTAAAATGCGAAATCGTATTATAAAACGTTGCAAAAGCATTACTCACTTATTAATTTATCCTACTGTGCTACTTTACTGTCTATTAAGTCTAATCTCCAAATAGCTTGATATATCATTGAATCTAATTATTTTTTAAATATTAACAATAAGAACAAACTGAAAATATGACAGTCGCATTGAAAGGAACAAAATTTACTTTTCGTATTAAAAAGAAAATAAAAAATGGAGAAAGTGATTTCTCTGTGAGAAATTTGCGAACATTTTGAAAAAGGCGCCGGTGAAGCGAGAGAAGGAGCGAAAGAATTAAGAAGTTGGAGACGGAAAGTTTTCTTGGAAAGCACCGATGCCGAGTCTTCGTGATATCTTTCGGAAACGACCTCGAAAGGTGCTGAGTATGTGATTCCAACATCCTTTCCTCTAAGACAACTTTCGCAAGGGACCTAGGGCAAGGAATACCCGATTTTTTCCTCCTGATCAAACAAGTCGAAAATTAAACTTCAATTATTTCAAATTTTATTTAAATATTCACTCTTCTGTATTTATCACGAAATATCTCGTTATTGCGCACAGGAAGGTTAATATTTATTAATTTTTTTTAGTTTTTTGCATATTAGGTACGTATAATTTACTACTCACTACTTCCTTGTGAGGAAAAAGAGCAGGTTGAATTTTTATTTATTTACGTGTTTTACTAGAAATCGATACATATATAATATAAATCGTACAGCGGTGAATAAAATAATTAAGTAAAGATTCGAAGAAGATAGCAAGTTTATTACTGAAACATTATCATCGTTAAGAATTTAATTTAATCAATCGACAAACTGTTCGTCTCGAGAGAAAGATTCAATTAGCTAACAATGTCCTCAATAATTTAAAAGTTGCCATCATACAATAATTTTGATTGAAAATAATGAATAAATAGTCTTTTTTTTATACAAAAAAAATATTTTCAACTTTACTTTCAATAATAGATTCCCTATATTTCAAAACGAGATAACTTCATTAGCGGAAAGAAAAAATAAACTAGCGAGTGTAGCGGTTGCGTAAGAAAATAAAAAATACTTTGTCGAATTTCCATTATTCATTGAGCGCCGCTCGGCGACGCCGTTGTTTCATCTGCGTCCTCGGCAGTCCGCGTCGCGCAAATCGATCCGCCTGGCGGAAGGTACGCTCGAGAAAAATTCATACCCCGTAGCCGAAGAGTGGGCGCGCGCGGGCGAGCACCGCGATTGGCCGCGTGGATTCTATTTATTTAACGGAAGTTGCGAAACTGTTGGCCGCGTTCAAACATCGTGATTTAACGGTCGAGGGCCATGCCTAATCAAGTGCTCTCTCGCGCGCGTGCTCGACGATACGGCCGCTCCATTATCAAGTTACCGCGGCGCGAGCGCCTGTTTATTTTTTCGACGAGGCTTCGCCCGATGAATTTTATCCGCGTAAGCGTATAATCCTTATGTTGTTTACGTTCGTTGCCCGGGTGTACTGTTTTTTTTATGTGGAACGAAAAGTTCGCATTGATGGTGAATTATTTTCGCTCGTCCTTTTTCTTTCAGAACTTAAATTATCGTTAGACGATCGTAAGTATGTGATTAATCATTTTATTGATTGCATGCAAAACTGAGATAATTAATTTTACATTGTATGCATCAATATTATTTTTCCTTCAAGTCAGAATATCAATTGCTTCGTCAATATTTTCATAAACATTGATTAATGTATTTCGTGCAAGATATTCATTGGTTCTGTGGATTAAATAAGACCAATAGGTTAAGTGGTCTGAGAATAATAAATTTAATTTTTCAAATAAAATGTAGTTTATCTTGTACTAATAAATGCCGCAGGCTAATTCAACATCAATCCTAGCTGTTCGCTGGACGTAAGTTACAGGCGAAACAACTTCTCGTGTCCAATTAAATAAACTCTATTAAACAACCCAAGTAGAAAATATTCCAATACTTAAACTTGATTATAATGTGTACCAGCTTCGCCGCGGAATTTAATTCTACGCTATCTTGAAATTCTTCGAATTACTTGCAACGAGATTGAAATTTAACTCTAAAATTATGATAAAGTACGATTTAATTGAATACTTTGTAATGTTAGTAAATTTGCATAATTTTGGTCAATGTTTTACTTTGTAATGTTAGTAAATTTGCATAATTTTGGTCAATGTTTTATTTAAAATAAAAAGTTTAATAATTTTTATGAAAAAAAAGTATGAAGTTAATTTGCATTATACTACAACTATTTTTTACATAAATAAGTTATATATTTTGGTTTCGGTTGGTTAAAATATAATTTACTCATTGATGTATAATATTTAGAATGACAGTATTATTTTAGATTTTCATTTCATCGAAATTTCTAAAAATATAAAAAAGATTTAAAGAAGTAAATATAAAAAAACTGTTTTTTCTGACAATATTGACCCATAAAAAAATAAAGGTAATCGATGAATCAAATTTGAGAAAAAAATTTCCACGTGAAATATTGCACATTGAAGTTTTCGTGTGTATAAACAGCGAAATGCAGCGCTGAAAAACTGAGAGTAAAAAATGTTACGCGCGACGGCGCTAAAAACGTTTGAAGTGGAGTGGCCCTTGAAAAGAACGCTCGAGCTAGGAGCTGAGATGCGAAGAGAAAAGTTGGGGAAACAAAGGAGGCGAGCGAGACGGAATTTAAAAAGTAAAGGGATGTATTGACCCTAAGACGCGATGAATCTATAGGATAGGATATGAATCTATACCTTGAAATTGAAAGCAAAAACTGACGAAATATTTAAATAAACGAATAAGCTAAGGCCATACAATTGAAATATTTTTCATAACTGAAAAGTGACAGCTTTCTTTCAGTTACCAAACAAGAATTAATTCTATTTCGACGTGAATCGAACAGGTGACAAATGATTATTTACAGCACAACAAACTGGTTGTATGAAATAATAGCGGACAATAATTTTCCACGAAATTACTATAAAACAATAGCAGCAATCCCTTCGCTTACAAATAACACGAAAATGTTTGCGCTTCCAGTTCGAGAAATGGCAACGTGCGCTTGCCGTTAAATTTAGGCAACACGTCGCCCCGATTATAATCGAAAGTACGGTTGCAGAGAGAGAAAAACACACAGCCGGGTTTTCTCTTTTACGTCGACGGCAACAGCGACGCGAATGCGGGATTTACGATTTGGCCGGGTTTTCGGCCACGGGAAGAAAGCGGAGAAGGCGGATGGGACGATAAAAGGCTGCGCGTGTCCTCGAGTGATGCTCGAATCCGGTCGAGAGTCGTCTCCGGCGGAGTACCCTGTGAACGTGGGAGCCTACCCCCGACGGTCTACTGCCACGTACGCGCATTCTACCTGGGCTGTTCTACGTCGAATTGAGTCGAACAAAGTTGCGAAGATTAGCGCGAGCTGTCGAGTTCGATGAGCAGTTATTAGCAGATTTAGTTTTAATAAAAACTCGATATTAATACAATTTTATATTTGTTTCCTTCCGTGATAGAAAATTGACCATAAATTGGTCAATTGTAGTTCATTTCCTTTTAAATTAATCAGTTCTAGCCAATTTATATTTATTTTTCGACCAGGGTTTATTGTTTAGCCTTTAGTGCATTACCGACATTGAAGATTTCAGGCGTTCACGATGCTTTGTAATATTCATTATGAGTTTTCGAAGATACAATCGTGTAGATCCTTTTTTATGTTAATACTTCGTGTTTTAGAGTAGTTCCAAATAAGTGCACTGCTGTAAAAAGTTACTACACTTTTGAAACCTGCATATTCTTATAATGAATATCCACAAGTTAATGTTTGGTAGCAATTAACATAGAATTTTGTATTTATTTTTAAATTCAGACAGAAAGCTTTTTCTACTTTTCAATGTTTATAAAATTTAAAAAGTGCCAGACATAACGATTTGGAAACAAATCTACCTATTTACCGAATTGTGTACATCCTCCACCCCTTGCAGTGTGAAATGCGGCTGCACGAAACAACTCGTTGGGGCAAAGGGTCCGGGGCTCGTCGCTCTTGTCGTGCCCGGGAAAAACTATTTCCTTTGTTTGACGCTCTTTTTCACGGCTGGAGGGAGCGGAGGCTGGAAAAAACGTCGCCGCGAGCGCCGGGGTAGACGCGGAGTCCCCGAGCCACGGCGCATTAATTCGGCACGGCAATCAGTTCGCGGGAACAACGTGCAGCGCAACCAAGGCCCGGCGGAGGCCTCGGCACTGCCGTCTACCGGGAATTCGCCTGGCGCGCTGCGCACGGGAGAGACGAAACGTTTCGGCGCGCCGGAGGAGTCGACTAAGCTCCGAGGAATTGTTAAATGGGACACGCTCGTGTGTTGTCGGTAATCTCGGCCTTCTTAATTGCGGTTACTCGCTCTCCATGCTTTATTTCAGTACCGCTCAGATCGTCGCTGACAACTCTCTTTTTCGTTCTTTTTTTTTTTTTTTTTTTTGTTTTCAGTAGGTGAGCTATGGGGCTTCTGGGTCACCCACCTGATTTCTATGGGGCTTCTGGGTCACCCACCTGATTTCTAT
>JAXIUT010031639.1:0-14740 GCA_035586675.1 Eurytoma californica | reverse complement strand
CCCCCCCCCCCCCCCCCCCCCCCCCCCCCCCCCCCCCCCCCCCCCCCCCCCCCCCCCCCCCCCCCCCCCCCCCCGCTCGACCTCCGGCGCGGAATTCGATCTCGGAAAATTACTGCGCAGCCGAACGCCACTTCTACTTACAAGTGCGCCGATGGCTGTTTCGATTAGCGATTTTTGCCTCCCTCGCGTCGATTTTTCGCCGATGCTCGATATACCCGCCGCGCCGGCTGAAAATCGAAGCTGTTACCTTCCGCATGGGCAGCGCGCAATTTTTCGCGCCCCCCCCCCCCTCCCCCCCCACGCACCCCGCTCGAGCACCCACTCTGCATCGACTTTTTTTTATTTTCGCCAATGGCTCGGGGTAAACAACGCTTAGCGTTAATTTCGAACGGAACGGCGCGGCGAAATTGAAATGTTGAAGGCCGGGGAACCGGAAGGCGCTGTTGCCCTTCGATGGCTCGGCGAAGTTTATGGATTGGTTTCTAAAAATAAACGCGGAAAGAGGACAACGCTGTTTGAAATTGGAAGTTTGAAAATCCAGGGATCGCAAAATATAACTTCAATGAATTAGAAATGGACGTTAAGATGTAGGGCGTTTGCGTGGCTCTCGTCGTTGTTGCGAACAACTCTACTAAAAATTTATTTTAAAATCAAATGCAGAAAACCGAGATATCATAAAAATACCTGTTGAAATCATAAAATACATAATATAAGTTTCATTATTTCTCTTTAAAATTGCTATGTTTATATTGTAAGTTAAGGGTATTGAAGATAAAAATAAACCGTAAATAAAATGACGAGTATTTTTGATAATAAAAGATTTTTATTTATTTATTAATAAAATTAATAAAGGGAACTTTATATTTATTCTTATAATTTTAATGACTTTTTTATGTTTTTAATATAAACGTCAAAAGTTTTATATCACTATTTTAAGCACATCATTTTATTTCAAGCTCGTCGTGCTGTTCTGCATTTAAAAATTGTTTGCAACAAACAAAGAGATTAAAGTTTTCTTTGAAACTATAGAGAAGCTTTTTAATTCCACTTAATTTACATATTTTATCTTATCTCTAAATGTAAGTTTTAATTAGTATCTATTCTCTGGAGTGAACAAAGCGCGGGATATATGAAGAAATAAACGCATTTCAGAAACTAAATAAGTAATTAGTTTCTATTTTTCACTTTGTTTGCCAACGAATATAAAAAAAACGTCACTAGAAACGAGAGCAGGGCAATAATTTTTGTTAATAAAACATTCATCTATAACCATGCGTAATTAAAAGCTGTAGAAAATTGTGCCGTGTATTATTTTTATCCGCGATGGCCACCTTTAAAATGTTGTCGTATAATCGAACCATCTATACCCCGCGCGCGCGCCGTGTATGCACATTCCCCATCATAATAGAAAAAAGTACAGCACCGCGTCGAAACGACCCATTTAAATGCGCAATTTTGATGGATTTCCTATAGCGCCTTAAATCATATTTTATTAACAGCGTCGTCCCGGGGCGGACGTAACGTGATTGATGAACGCGTTCGATCTACGCCCGTAAAACAGCCGGGCGCTGCATGGGGTTTTTAGCTCGCCGCGAAAATAAAAAACAACAAGGGACGTCGAAAGTAACGAAGGAAGCCGGCGGCACCGCGCGAGCAAACAATCATCGGCGAAAGGGTGACGAGCTTCTTCGCGCTAAGCGAGACGAGGCGGCCGCGAGTTTTTGCCGACCGCGCGCGGGTAAACCGTTGCGCGCGAAAAGTTTAGTGCACACATCGAGAGCTTGCTTTTTTTGCGCTGCAATTGTTTCACCGTCCGTGGTCGAACAACGGCTCGTTTAAAAAACGTCGAAAAATAATTAAATGAATAAACATACTTCTTGGTAAATGTGAACATTTTTTAAACATTTTGAAATAACTTTTCACCCAATTTATGATTAAAATCTAGAGATATTCTTTAAAAAATTCTCATTTTTAGAAGAGCTGCAAGAAATTCCTTGTAGAATTTAGGATAAAGCGTACCGTAAGTGTTGCGTGACAAAAACGTCATCGTAGATCGATTGATCAAGACTGGAAATATTTGCAGGGAAATCACTGCAATTTCTATTTAAATTTCGGTAGGTTTCTTTATACGACAATTTCTACCGTATATATTTTTTCACGAAATGTTTACGATGAAAGCTTCGTCGTAACTTACCGCACGAAATTCCGACACTGCGCGCAGTAACACCAGTAAAACAAGAGTGAAACAATACGCGGATGACTGGGAATCTCTTTTAATAAGGAAGCGCTTATTTACACTCGCGGGAAATTCGAGGCCTTAAGGGAGAGAGCACGACGGAATCTGGAGGAGCTGAAAATGAAGTAAGCCGACGCCTCTTTCACTTTCCAGTTTGTAGCGAGCGCAACCGAGATTTCAGTATTACGGGGGTGGAAACGAGGGCGTTTTTCCCGCGCGCCGAGTCACTCGAACTTGTAATTTTTATTGCTCGTTTGTAAGAGAGAAAGATTTTCATTTGTGCAGCAGCCGGGAGTTTCCCCGCGCGAAAATTACGCGGCCTCGTCAAGCGAAGTTGCCGAGCGCATACTAAGCGAGGAACGGCGGTTTTTTTTTTGCGGCACGTGCACTTCGGAAAATTTTTCTTCGAGCGTTATACTCGACTGTCCGCCCTTTTTTCGAGAAAAAATAGCGCGGGGAGTTTCTTAAAGTTATTTTTTACGAGCGATTTGTTTCGGCTAATTATTCGGCGATGAAAGCAACTGTAAGGAAGAATTTGGAGAGGTAATTTACAAGGTGTTAAAGGTTTAACTTTTTAATGCTCTATTATGGTTCAATTATCCGTGCGTTATTAAAAACTTTAATGGTACGTTATTAAATTTTTTATGGCATCAGTAAAGCTTCATAAACATGCTAAGAGTAAGTTACAAAATTTTAAAAGGGGCATTATTGGAAGCTCAATTAATTAAAAGAAATGAATAATTAATAACGTTCTACATACAAAATAGATCTTTTTTTCATTTTCATAAGTATGGCTCTCGTAAGTTTTTATCAGACTACAATTGTTTTCATAAATTATTATGAAAACGTAATGATTATGTTAAAAATGAATACAATTTCAAAGTGCAAAAATTTAAAGAATACTAAATACGATAAAAAGGTAAAGATAATAATAATAAATATTATTTTATTGTAAATAGGTATATTAGTAAATTTAAAAAAGTTTTTCTATTTTATCTTGTATTAAAACTTTAAAAAAATCGTAATTTACATTAAATAGCTTCCACGTATTAAATAATCTCCAATCTTTTACATTTATGTGTACACGTAAAAATGTTATTTAAATGAAAAAATTAAATTTTTATTAAAAATTACACAAGCAAAATTTTCTTGTTTACACTTTATTCATTTTTAATCAGTAAAAACACTAAAATAGTGATAACAGCAACGATTTTTCCCCATTGTCAAGCGCTCCCTTTGAACCTCGCTTTCGGTGTCCAACGACGAGCACTTGTAAAGTACAACCTTGTTTTTTAAAAAAAAAAAAAAAAAAAAAGAAGTACCGACACGGAATGTTTTGGAATGTAGCGCCCAGGAAAAGCAATTATTCGAGCTGCCGATCGATCGGACCCCGGAAAAACAGCGTAGGCCACTCTTTCGCAGGCGAGCGACGAGGGACTAAAAGAGGAACGCGCCACTCGGACACCCACTACCCGTCGCGGACGCCCAAAGGAATTCCCTTTTGATCGATTTTCATTTGCACACGCCTGCGATCGCAATAATGTGCAAAAGCACACCCGGAAATCGAAGTGGCTCCGCGGGACTTTTTTTTGCTGCCCGGCGACGAAGTGGAGCGTCTTTTTTTCGGCGAAGACGGTGGGGTCGGGCGAGGCAATTGGTCGGGTCGATGTCCCGGTTACGCGACCATTGAGGGACTTTCTCATTCATGACTTTTCCCGAGGTACGCGAGGAGGTTGGATATAACTGTCTCGTATCAGCATTCATGACTTATGATTCTTTATTGTATCCTTTTACCGGCGGACGGGTAATGTTTATTTAAAGCGGCATTTCTTGTTTATTTTACACCGCAATTTTCCTGTTTAACATTTATGTTGCTCTGTATACATTTTCTTTTTATACCGTGGCTAAAGTTATTTTGCAAAATGTATTTTAGTGAACATCGATGAATTTCTTGCGTATTTCTTAGCGCACTACTTTTCCGATATTTCAGTTAAAATAAAAGCAGGTCTTCTAGAGATTCGCTTGCGTGTTAAAAATCGAAGCCATTTGCAGGCTAGAAAACTGCTATACGTTACGGAAACTATGCTACATTTTTTCTGAATGGATGAAAAAGAAACAACACTTTTTGCTATTACTTAGCTGAATTGGAGTGTTTTAAACAAATTTTTTTGAATATAAAAACACAATATTTGCTCGATATTAAAATGCTTTAAAAAAAAAATAAAAAACGTACGGCTCTTAAGTTTGTTTGATAAAGTATGTGACTGAAGACATAATAAAATTGAAAAATTGAGATTACAGATTATACAGGCCTTAGAATTGGAAAGGAATAAAAATGATCCCAATATGGAAGGAAACGAATCCTTCGACTCTGCCATGCAAAGCCGAAGATATCAGACAGACATCCATTTTGTACGCTATAACGATTACCTATAAGGAAAATCTGTTATGGCATCGGATCTGGGAACAAAATTATTAATGGACGCTAGTAGTAAAATATTAAGACAGAGACATAAAGAAACAATCAAAGACAGATATTTCGCTGAGATAAGCTTCTCAATAAATTGTTTAAGGGCACAAAATCATAAAAAGAATATACCACTCCCATCTGTACTAAAAGGAAGAACTGATTCACCAAAAGGCCGACATTACTTATCGGAGCAGAGCCTCTCAATTCTCCACCATGATTCACCAATAATTTTTATTCAACTCCATCGGAAACTTTCCCGCCCGATTTTTATCTCCTTATAGAGCCAATGAAGGCGGGCCACTTAAAACGCGGCCGTTAATTTTTAATAAATCAACTTCCGCGGAGGCCGCGCCGTCTTCTCCCGCGGGGGCGGCCCGGTAGGAATTTTCGCGCGTCGCATGGCCCGCCGAGCTCGATAAATTCGGCGCTCGATAACCTCGCGATAGTCCCTCCCGTAAATCGCGGAGACGGGCGCGCTTGTCGAGCCGCAACAGCTTGCCCATCGCTTTGCTGCCCCCCCTCTCGCTTCTTTGCTCTCGAGCTTCCGTTTCGTGCTGCACTTCGGGCTCGATGACCCGCACTGCGCCGCCGCATGCAGGCTAAGGAGTTGTTGTTGTGCCTCGCAAGCGCTTTATTTTCCACGGTTCTTCGGTGGGCTTGCCGCCGCGAGTAGACTGCCTTCTTTAATAGAACTTTTTAAACTGGGGGGATTTCGTGTAGACGGTATAAGTTTATAGCTCTCGTGATTTTGGCTTTTTAAGGACGCCTTCTACATTTTGATTTTGTGAGTTCGTTTTTCTTAAAGCTGGGTTAGTGAGTCCCTCTACTAGTTTGTAAATTTGTTCATAGCATTTTTTGTTTTAACGAAATTTCACTCAATTCTAGACGAATTTTCACTAATCCCATGTGCGAATTTTCACTAATCTCATATGCGAATTCTGCAGCTGGTATTAGAGAACAGAATTCTGTTTCATTAAAGTAGTAACAGATGTAAATTTTAACTTGTTCAGTATTATCAAATTTTTGCCATTTCTTAATTGCAGTATTTCTAGATTCTCATCCTGCGAGAAAATGCATTATTTTTCATTTACGTAATGCTTTTAGACCACAAAAAATGTATCAAAGGTAAATAGCTTAATTATTTTCTAAAGATGAACTACTGAAAAGCTAACAAAATTAGTGAACAGTGTTATTAACAACTAATTGTTGAAACACTATTTTTCACTTTTTCTTTAATTTTGAGGGAAGTTTCAGCAATTTTTGCTTTAATTCATTTTTAGATATTTAATATCCATGTAGTAAAATAATTACGTTTAATACTCGATTAATAAAGTAGTAAATAAACATTGAAATAAGTGTACTTAGTGAGACAATTGTCGTAAATTGGGTGGTGCGCGAGCGTAAGGAAAAAGAGAGATGGAACGGAGAAGATCGAATCTTCCGACCGTCGATAATAGAGGCTGAGCGCAGATATGGGAACGCGGATGACGACAAATAAGAGCGACCAAGTGAGAGGAATATCGTCTCATTTCTTCGATTCCGGAGGGTATAATGGCCAAGAATATACGTCCAAAAGGAAGCAATCAAAATTTTAGTTTCTTATTAAATTTGCCGCTGTGAATGAAGCAATTTATTTGCAATTGTTTTCTCGTTGTTAAAAATATATAAAAACAAAAAAAAAATTGTGTACATTATTTAGGTTAGCTGTTTACTTTACTTAGGTGGTCAGCTGTTAAAAGGTATGCGAGATATTTTTAAAATAAAATCTGCTCTTTAATTATTAACGACGATAAGATCGTTCATTAGAGCAACAACGCGGACACAATTACCGTTCACAAACGACCGGATTCCAGCTAGTATGAGCTTTTCGCTTAAAGTTGCACTCGACTATGAGAAGTCTCTTTTTTCACTTATTTCCAGTTTACTTATACAATACAACTTGTTTCATAAATCAAAGGTACCGCGTGCGTCAACTGCAACTTTCTTCTCACTTCAGTTCCACTCCATCCCCCGCAACTTTTATCATCAACTAACGCGCGCCTCTTCAAGTCGCAAACGGCGGAGTCAAACGCGATCCGCGACCGAAAAACTTTGCGACTCTTTTTCCCCGCCCAACAGTCATTGTACACCACCGAACCGTTAAAACAAACAAAAAAAAGCTCGGCGTAGCGAGAAAACAAAAAAATAAACAGCGCTTCGCTGGAACGGGTCACGCGCATGCCCGTGGATCGATCGGATACGCACGTCCGTCGCTCGCATCGGTAAAAATCCGACGCGTCGCTGCTCTCCTCCTCTCTCTTTCTCTCCCTCGCGCGGCGATTCGTGCCAGCCAAATGAACTCGGCCTTGAGATTAACCTATTCAATAGTCCCAATCGAGGCGGCTGCGTCTGCGGGTCCCGTACTTAAGCGCGAGCGCACTACGCTCGGACCCTCCTACGGCCGAGACGTTTTCCTCGGGCGGGCCGCTTTCTTTTCTCGATCGGCGCTCAGGCGTGACCCCAACTCTTCCTAAAGCTCCCGCTCGCTAATGAGCGGAAGCGATTAGCCGCCCACTGGATTCGGGAGATTGGCCCTTCGAGGAGGCGTGATTTTTATCGATTTTTTCTTACTTCGGGGAAGGTGGTTTTCCACTTTTTAAGAGCGGCTGGAAGGAAGTGGTGAATTAAGGTCGCGGGAAATGTGCGGGAGGGCTACTGGATACTGGGAAGAGGTCAAGCTCGTTTATGTAATTATCGGTGGGAGTTGAGGTTTGCGGTGAATATGAAAATTAAAATTTCTTCGTTTATCCGGTTTATTTTCGTGAAAGAGAAACAGAAGTTCAAAGAATCATCGATGTCAATTGAGCAATTTAGTGATTGAGGTATTTGATTGAAAAAGGGGAATTTGCATTCCGCTTTATTACTGTTTTAAAAGCTTTGCTTTTCATAATTTTCATTTAATAAAATTGCGGGTTAAACGGTATTTGTTGTTTACTTTCACTAATGAAAACGTTAATGTGTCACACCTTTTTAAAGATAAATCATGCTTTCTTTCATAAAAAAAATAGTTTCGTGACTAATAGGTAGTCGTAAAATTGACGCGCACCTACCCATGGGTCATGACTAAGAGTCGTAAAACTGAACAAAACAATGTTACTTTAGCCCTCTTAACAAATTTTAAAAAAATAGTATCGTAAAAGTAGCACGTTTCAACGGTAAATTTCTGAAAAACACTTTGACTACTCAGCGCGATACGCCATAAGCCCATTAACTCAAATGAAAAAATGTCCCCCCGAGGAATGTAAAACTCCGCGCGCAGCTGCGAGCCTCAAAGGCTAACGACGAGATAACAAACGAACCGCCCGGAGCAGCGAAGAGCGCAAGCAACGCGAAAAAAAAAAAGAGGGGCAGCCCCCCGGCCTCCCGGCGAGCCATTACCTCGTTAAGATCGACGTGCTCCTGCGCCTTGAGCCCGCTGCACTGGTTGACCATGGCGTCCTCGGCGACGGCGCCGGCGGCGCGCGCCAGCCCGCCGATCGCCAGGCCTAGGCACAGCAGCACCGCGCACCAGCCGCTACTCCGCGCCTCCATCCTCCGTCTCCTCCTCGCTTGAAGCTCCACTCCGGCTGGGCCTTCGTTACGTCGAGGGCCCTCGACGCGCTGCTTCGCCGATTCCCGGCTGCGCCCCCGGCATGCGGCCTTTACCGCGCGCCACCGGGCCCCATTCACTCGGCTGCGCGCGCGCCTCACTCACTTCGCTCCCTCTCTGTGTCTGTACTGTGTATCCCCTCGGCGCGGAGCGCAGGTGCCTCCTCCTCGGGATCCGGTGCGTGTGTGCCACTCGGTGCGCGATCCGTCTCCACGTGCGGCGGCTGCGCGGAGGCACCTCTCTGCGTGCGGACGCGCCGGAGTCTGCGAGCACTCTGACCGCCGCCGCCGCCGCCGCCGAGGGCAGCCGACCGCCCCCCGCCTACACTAGGAGAGCGCGCGCGCGCGCGTCTCATTCAATTGGCCGCGATGGAGATTCCCCGCTATGCGCCGCGAGAAACTGAAATTGGAGCCGCGCGGCACCGAGATCTCCGCGGAAAAGTGAAAATTACGCCGTTGCGGCGAGCGCGATCATCCCTTCCGCGGGCTTTTTTCCGAATTGCGCGCCGACCGGAGCGCAAGCTGCACCTTAATGTGTATTTAAGTACCGCCGAGAATGGAACGGCCTTCCTCCTCGAGGATTGTGAGAAATGCTTCTGCTGCCTTTCTTGCGGGAGCTTTGGACGTTGTATGGAGGTTGCGGAAATTTTATTGCAATGAAACTATCTCGCGGGAGTGAGTCGGGGAAATTATTATTGGTTCCGCGTTGAATTAGAATAAAATTTAGGGAAAGGTCATGGAATTTTCTGTACAACGGTATTTTAGATTATACTTTAGTGATTTAATTGTTTATTATTCACTGATTTTCAATGCTCAATATGTTTACTCTCAAAATACAAACTAGTTTTTTCTAAAAAAAAAGACGTTGATTTTTCACTCGTATAGAGTATTTTTTTAATTTTACACTCTTCTACTTTATGAGAGAAGGCTGGTCGAATCAGGGAAGGTTTATTGAAATTCTATTGAGACGATGCTAATTATTTTTAATACTTTATCAGTCAATTTTTTTCTCATTAAGATCTCAGTCCGTTGAGGCACTTTACAGACACTATTTTTTTTATATGCAATTAAAATTTCACGTATTACTTCAATTTAATACTCGTCCAATAATAGCATATTGTATTCTACAAATTGATCGGACGCGGTTACCACATGCACCCGAATAAAAGTTTCTAGAAAGAATATCAATGTATCGTATTAAAGTACACTTAATTATCTTCTATCCTATATTTTTTTCTAAAATTATCTGCATTTGTGAATAATTTTTGTATTCACTCATTTAATTTGTCCATAAACAAATATTAAAAGAAATGTTTTCAAAGAAAGCCCAAAAAATAAAGATTTCAATCGTCAATATTCAGTGTAAATTTTTAACAATAAGTAAATTCGTAAAAAACTTAACTTCGATAATGTTATATGTAAAATTATAATAATTATAGTCCAATACTTAATAAGAAGATGAGTTTATTACTGAATGAAAAAAGGCATTAAGAAAAAAAAAGAAAATGTGCAGGGATGATTATAGATGACGTGCACAATATCTGAACGTTTCATAACTCCCGAGGGGACTTGCGTTTAAAGTAACCAAAGAAACGTTTCGCCCGCGCGTTTCTTTGCCATCTTCAGTTATCGCGTCTTACATAAAAGCTCGCGAAAGTTCGAGCCGGCCAGTTGTGTAAGCCCCCGCGGATCCGGCAAAAATCCACGGCGGAAAGTTTCATAAAGATCCCGGGAAAAACATTTTTCAAAGTTTCGCCGCCCGCTATAAAAGTACCTAGACGATTGTGTACACCGCGCACTTATCCTTTCGGCGGATGCGATAGCGCGGAAGCCATCCGCGAAAGCTCCATAAAGTATACAAGTGTTCGAAAGCCGGAAGTGGGCGGAGGGCAGGACTTCGGCTCTTCGGCAATTTAAGAGAGTTTAACCAAATTACCATCGTCAAAAGTAATACCTTCCAGCGCTAAGTAGAATCTAGAGCGGATTTGAATAAATGTGACTCCAATCCGAGTTTCTTAGCGAACTAAGGAACTAAAATTAGACATAGTTTATGTCAGCCGTTTTTTATAAGCTGTAAGTTTAGGATTATTTTATTTACCTAAAATCACTTGATTTTATTAAATGTTATTGGTAGAATCATTTATTAGTGAGAGGAAGTACCCAACATATCAGTTTTACGTTTCATTAAATAAATTTGTAATATACAAACCAGTAAATAATAAACTACGTATCTGTACTTCAATAATAGTCCACAAAAGATAAATTAATAAAATGAATATACTTTACTATAATAATGACAATCCTAGAAGAACATGACTCCTATTTAATTGTGAATTTTCAGTTTTTAAAGCAGACTAAGAAAAAAATTACTATATTTAATAAGTTTCTTTGGACAAAGCTTATTATAATAGAATATTCTTTATTCCCAGATTTGTCTTCAACTTTACTTAGCTCAAGTCCCTTTACTTGAAACAACCCCTGCATTGAAGTCAGATTATTGTAATTATGGGTGCGTGCTACCTTTGAAATTTTAATCGCAGGGAGTATATAGGGATCTTTTTTGCAACTTTATTCAGTAAATCCTCGGACAGATGGTATTTTAGAAAAAAAGATTTTAAAATCGTTCCCTCTTGTTATCGCCGGGTCTTTAAAGTAGAAAGCGGGAGAGGCGCGTTTTTAAAATCCGCGATGTAGCCCCTGTACTACTTCGTGTAAAACAGCATTATTAAAATGGAATTATTCGTTGTGATGAGATGAAAGAATGGTAGTCGTAGGTTATTCGAGCACATACTTTACTTTTTACTCAACGACTCCCGGATGTTTTACACCTCTATCTTTACGTCCCTGCAAAATTTACTGGCGTAGATACGCTAATGGATGAAAAATCCGTCGTTAAATTAAAAAAAATGCTGTTCTATATGTAAGTTCGTAAAATACGAAAAAAAAAAAAATCAAAAGAAAATTTAATTAAAAAACCTCTTTAAAGAAAGTTTAAACTCCATCCCCTTTAAACGAGTGAAATGTAATCAAAGCATAAGTTAATCAAAGTAGATGCAAACAAGTAGACCTCGCCGTATTTCATTTTCTCAGCTCTAAACGCAGTACTTTAAATTTATTTCGAAACGCGCCATTCCACTCAAAGGAAAGAACAACCCCTTGAATGGATTCCAACGGAGCCACTGCGGCCCGTAGCACCCCTCGGCAGCCAACACCCCAAATCCGCAAGACAGCGGCTCGTTAATTTGCGATCGAGGGCTCCTTCGGCGGGCGCCCAAAGGCCCCGGCGCCGCGCGCCGATCGGTGAAAGCCCCGGCGGCCGGGGGATGCATATCAATTCCGAATTTCGGTCGGGCGCGATACCGGGGGCTTTGTGCTCCGGCGGGCTGGCGGCGCAAAGACGCCTCGGCCAAAGTAAACGCCGGGGCTTATCGGGCCGGCGCAGCATCGGCGAGCCGAGGCTCGCGTGCCGCGCCGCGTTAAAACTGCCCCGGCCCCGGGGGAGGGGCGTAATGAGGCGGCGCCGAAGGGAAATTCAATATTCCACGCGCGCGCGCCGCGAAAAGGATCTTGGCGGATTTATTTCGCGCGCACGCGACGGGCGAAATCCGCTCGCGACTGATATCAAAATAGGTGCGAGCGCGCGGGCAGCGAAATAACACGCGGAGAATCGAGGGGGATGTATCGGATTGATTTAGGATTTAAATAAGCACTCGCGGCGCCGTGTGTCGCCGCGATATGTTTATTTGTTATGGATTTAGTCTAGATATTCTTCATTCGCGAAGAAAAGTCGTGGAAAAGGAGAAAAAAGTTTGCTTTCATTTCGAGTAAGCATGTATTTTAATAAATTGCGTTTATTAACTTATAGACGAACATTTTTTTAATTATTCTCATCTTACTTGGCAATTGCTGTGAAAAATATGTTTGCTAAAGTAGGTCAGTTTGTATTTCATTTTTTTAAAAAAGTATTTCCTGTGAGAGCTAAGAATACGATAAGTTAGTGGAATAATTAACGCCGCAATGGTGCAATTATCAGGCGATTAAGGTAACGATGTCATAAAAAATAAAAAGCGATAAATTTCTTTTAAAAGATATATACCTTGTATTTTGTTGCTTTTCATTATAGCTGCACAATGTATTAATAATAAAAATCAACGAAATCAAACTTAAATTAAAAAATTTATTTGTGCAACCTTATCGAGATATTATTAAAACAAATTAATCCTTATTATCCAAACCTTATTATCCAAACCTTATTTATCAATTATTTTGAAAATGTTATTATTGCTAATTCCTGTTCCTGAAAAGCTACTCCTCATTCCCTCATTTTTTTTTTTTTACATCAATTCAAGTAGTAACTGCACCAAAATTTGCTTTGCTGCTCTCCGATCAGTACATCTGCTATGTACAGGTATTATTGAAAACTATACTATAACTGTGAAAGCTCGACAAATCAGTGAAAAATAATTTTAAAAGCAATTTTCAACGAGTAGTCGTTTAAATATTATTGATTAAATAAAATTAAGAAGAAAGCAAAACTGTGAGCACTCGTTGGCTTAACTGAAAAATTGCGAAGAAAATTTAATATACCGCCTCCTTTCTGTTGTTTAGATTTGTTGAGGAAACGAGACGCGGGCAACTTTTCTTTTCACAGATAATAAACTTGTTAGCCCGAGGAGAGAAGCCGAAGCCGATAAAAGGCGGCGGTACTTAGTCGGATAATCTGGAGCTTGCGCCGTGAGCGCGCGCAATAATTGCGTCGCGCGAACCTGATTTGAAACACCGGTGTGCTCCCGATCGCGTCGATAATTATTTTTTTTTTAACGCATCCCTCGACTAATTCATTTTGTCCGTATCGAATCTTATACTGCTTAAACTTAATTGTTCACACTCAAGCATAAAATAAAAAAATAGAAAGAAAGCTTGATTAAGTTACAGACAACAGCTTTATCCAGATGGTACATTATTTTTTAATAAATTAATGCAATGAAGATATGTATAAAAATTATTAATAAAAGAAATGCTTAAATAAAAATGTTTTTCTTAAATAAATATAATACGCATTAGTTTCTCATGAATAAAATACTTTGAGTTTAATTTAGATCAAATTAATCAACAAATCTAAAATTCATATATCGAATGACGCAAAAGAAAAATCTTCCTCTAACAGAAAAATTAAAATTCAGTAACAATGCATCTTGTAATTATTTTGTTTTAAATGTTACTTTACTACATGCGTCGTATCTAAAAACTACATTTTGTACAATAATTACGTACTTTGTAAAGCAGAAAAATGTTATTCAGCAACAAATTTTCCACAGAAAGAGTCAGCGCAATGTATTCCAACTAAACCGTAAAAGTAATGTCTGTTACTTTCCCGAGTTTGAACGAATATTTCACCCCCTTATTCCATTTTAACTCCGACAATTCGCGCAATGTGTAATTGAATTTTTACAAATGCAAGCCAAAAAAGCAAATAGTGGTATTATTTCGAACGAAACAGCATCACCTCCAGCAATTCAAATCCAGCAGCCGGCGAAGGTAACTCGGAAAAATTTGAGAAATTTCGCTGAAAGCAGCAGCCGCGTTGGAATCCAGACATTTTTTTCCCCCCGCCGACGCCGAGCTGCAGTGACCAAAAGGATCCCCGCGCTTTTTCCTCGGCCGCGCGCGCTCCTTTAGCCTGTGAGAGCGGCGGAAAATTTCCGCTCCTTTCCCGCATTAAGCCGCGTGCCAGCTGCTTACCGCGCGCAATCCCCGCTCGGCCGAGAGTGAATTTTTTACTCCCGTCCGGTAATGCGCCGCGGCGCAAAAGCGGCGACTGTTCAAATTCATGAGGCTCGCGAAAATTAGCGGACGCCTCGTATTTACGCCGGTGATGGCGAGATTAAAATTTCACTCCCGAAGAAAAACAAAGTCCGCCCGAACCCTTGATCCGCGAGCGAGTGTCCCCGGGAGGTCGGCGGCGAGCGGAAAAGGCGAGGACAGGAGGGCGGGGAATGATTTTAATTCGAGAGCGCGCGGAGCTTGCGATTCAAGTTCTCAGGGCGCTCGGACGATTCTTGTACCGTTGCAAGCTTTTGCTGTCCACTTTTCCGTGCTCATTCACAATGCGTTTAATGTTTCCACCGGTAGCGGTTCTTTTTAATTTTTCCCTACCTTTGAAAACCGAAAGCTTCGATATTTTTTAAAGCTTATTTTTGTTTATTGAAAATCACCGACACTGAATGTAGATAATTTGATGAGAAGAATTATGTTGAATAAATATTGCTCTGTTAATTAATTATAGCGTTTAAATTAATCAGATGTTTACATCTTTATTCATAAATTTATAATAACCCTGGTAGAAAATCCACCATAATAGATGATCGTGTCACTAAATATTGACCATATTTTGTGACCATAATTTC
>JAXIUT010031597.1:2053-13735 GCA_035586675.1 Eurytoma californica | reverse complement strand
TACCCCCCAGCGACTCTCCCCCCCCCCCCCCCACTCCCACGCCGGCCTAGAGAGACGGGCTTTCCGTCCTCTTCAAGCCCGCTTGGGTTTCTCGCATCGACGCGGATTACACCGCGTGATTTGCTCCGCGCTCGCACGCGCGCCGAGCCTTCTGTACACCAACCACCTCCCGCGCAGCATTAGACTGACATAAATTTCCCTCGTCGCTTAAGCGAGTGACAATCGCTTAATCATTAGCGTCACTTACGAGCTGTTAAGGTAGTCTGCGTATTCTTTTATACGGATTGTGTGATTTTATTATGGGAAAAACGTTGAGGACGTAATTAGCTATTTAAGAATTTGCAGTTTTTTTATTTAACTGAAAAAAATTGACGCGTTGCAAGAGCTCTGTATCCGAATTAGATACTTTAATTAAACATTTGAACGAGCATTTGAACCTATTATTAGCACTGCAAACAGAAAGAAAAAAAAGAACTTCTTATGTCAATGAAAGTTTGAAAGTACAGATACGTATTACCGTACTCGTCTGTTTCTACTTACTAATGAAATGATTAAACAAGTTATTTTTAAAACCTACGTCCTTTGACATGTGATTCATATTACTTTTAAATTAAATGTCTTTAGTAATCGACATTATAAATTGTTGCCTATACTTATATTTTTGACAAAATAAGATTTTTGCAGAATTTTCTCTTTTACTGATATATAAGCAATTGAGAGTAATCCTACGCATTGGTCATGTACCTCTGTTATCTTCGATTATCGGACCTATCATGTCCTTCGATAAAATGTATCAATGAATTTCTTCTTGGAAATAGAAGCAATTAAAGCGGATGTTTCCTTTCACCAGTAGCTTCTTTCTTTTTATAGTACCAGCTTTTTATCTAAAAGGCAGATTAATTTAAATACCAAAAAACACGATAAAAATTCTTTAACATTTTTTCGTTCTAAAAGCGAAACAGTGAAAAGAAAGTCCTTCCCGATTGGAAATGAATCACCCTCAATGTATCAAATATTTATCAATCGATTGCTGCTAATCGTGACTCTAAAGCTTTTCTTTTCACAATTTATGTACTGGAATATTATACCAATTATGCGGCACATCAATTAAAAAGCACAATAAAAATATATCCCCGAGCCTAATTTCAGCGACAGATAAAATTTATCCTTTTGCTTATCGCCGACAGGATCGACAGCGTCTATTCGATCGTCCCCGGTCGTTTATTGCGATCTTCCTTTTTTCGCGGGGAGGCCTCTACGAAATTACAGGGCGCCCGTGATTTTCGAGTATTTACAAGTGAGAAAGAGAGAGACGGTCGGCGGGGGACGAGGGTCGTCGCGCGGCCGCGAAACCGGATTAAGCCCCGGGACTCGACTCGCCTCGGACGGTCTTTGACGCGCCGCTTGAGGAATTTGCATGGCCGCGCGCGTCGCCGGGGTCCTGCCTCCACGCCAACCGGTTCTCGAGGCGGAGAGCAAGAGAGAGACGAGGGACAGGGCTCCGGGCGCCTCGTGACAAGTCAAGCGACCCGGGCCATGGACCCCGGAGACAGATTCTAATTTCGAGTCCGCTCGCGTCCGGCCTGTACACACTGCCTGGGCTGCGGCTTCCAATTGCAGTCGTTCGCTCCCTCATTAAGGATGGACCTTTTTCTCCGACTCCAGAAAATCTTGTCGTCTTATTCTTGCCTTGAGTATATTTAAATAATTGTTTATATATTGGCTTGGAATTTTTTAATCTGGCCAATAATATTATTTTGATTTTAAATTTTTAAATGTCCAAATTTAAAATAAATTATGTCTTTAATGTATTTGTATAATTTGACGTTAATTAAAAAGAGTTTGAAGATTTTTTCCTTAAGATAAATTTTTTTTTATTAGGTGCCGTTCTCCTCTAAATGGAGAATAATTATAACTATAGTTATTTTACTTGGAAGTAATTCTTATATTATCTTGTGTAATTATCTTGTAGATCATCTTTAGTGTGATACACATCTATATATTTAACTATGTAATACCGCGCACTTTTATCGTCACGTATCCATCTGCTATTGTGATCCTTTGGCAGACGCTTGTTGATTACACGAAGTAAATCTTTTTCATCCAGAAGTAGTTCAATTTTAAAGGACCACGCACACAATACATAGGATTTTGGGTACCCGTCAAATTGGTTCAAACCAATTTGCAGGCCAATTTGACGGGTACCCAAAATCCTATGTATTGTGTGCGTGGTCATTTCCACTCATTATAGTTAGTGCCGTTAAAACGGTCAACATAACGATCTGTCTGTCATTTTAATTAAATTTTTATATTACAGTAACACACTTTAAATATGCAAAAATACACTTTCACAGTTTTATTTTGTTTTATTATATAGAGCACTCTGGGCCATAACCTTTTGTAAATATGGGTATTAATTAATCAATATTTAGACGAGTATTTTATATTTAAATATCTTTATTTAAGTGGAGCGGTATATTAAGCTCTTGCTCGTAGAAGAGTCAAAAAGCAACTAACTGGCCACACAAGGCATAGACTCGTGCAGTCCTCTCTCAATCTCAAAGCTTGACTCATTATTTTATAGTTTCAGAGAACTTAGGTTTTTATACCAATAGTAAAAATAAAATATTTCAACATTATATGTATGTAATTATCTTGTAGATCATCGTCAGTGTGAGGATGAGGGTTTTATTTATAGCTTCAATTTTTTCGAAATTCAGTTAAAGCTCTTCAAGAAAAAACAATTATCATGGAAACCAAAAAACACCTTGCGTTTAGTAATAAAAAGAATAGCAGTTACTTTAAATATCTCACGTCCACTTTTTTTCTTAAATCAAAACTATTTATGACCTGCGGGATTAGCACTGAAATCACAAACTTCAAAAACAAATTTTACACTACAATACAACGTGAAAAAAGAAACAACAAATTCTCCTCCATCCATTGATTCATCGGTGCGTAAGTGGAACGAATTTTCTCGTCTAGCCGAAGCAACAGCACCGGAAGGAAGCCGGCGGGATCTCATCTTGAGAAATTCTTGTTAAAAAGTGGAAAAGCGAAGCGGTATACATGAGCCCGGGCGAGGGACAATTTCTGCGATTCGAGGATCTTCCGGCGAAAAAAGCCCGCAATTTCCGAACGCGCGAGCAATACATTCGCGGGCTGTGCACTTCGTGTGGATCGCTTCAAAAGGCCGCGCCGCGCGCTCGCACTCGGTCGACCGCAAGCGAAAAAGAATCTCTTACGCTCCGCGTAGCCGCCCTCCGACAATTCGCAATTTCGCCCTTCTCACATTCGCTGCTGGTGTAAGGCATCCACCGTCGGTGTAAAAAAGAAGAGCTGGTTGTGGATCTTAGCGGACTTCCTTGTCGTTGCTATAGCTACTAATATTTGTAGTTCTGCAATTGTTTAAATTTTTTGGGGACAATCAGTTCCCTGAGCATTGGCCCTAATTAAATATTAAATGGATGTATTGCTTCTATTGTTACAGGCAGATCCAAGAAATGAACTTTAAATAGTGAAATTGTTTTTTAAAGGAGTGTAAGAAAGGCGCAAAGGCCGAAATCTACGAAATTCGGCGCGAGATATTTTGGCAAATCAAAGACCGATACGAATAGCATTAACTCGAATTATTATCACGAGTCAATTGATATCTCCTCTAGAGAGATGAAATCGTTCGACGACTCGACGTCGATACGTGTGTTCCGAGAATGAGAAACAGCGATAATATACATGTTTTTTCGTGTTTTTAATTCAACTTTTTAAATAACGTACGATTATTGATGCATAGAAATATTCTGTAAAGACTAGACAACGTACAGCTGGTCAAAATTAGATGTTAATCACAAAACTTATATTGAATGAAACGAAAACTTGTAACGTCGGTATATACGACCTCCTCTTAAGCAATATAATTAAAGTGAAAATAAAAAAAATTTAAAAAAATGATTGGAAATTTAAAGAAAATATTAACAAATAATTCATATTAAAACAAAACAAAAAAAAAAAATGGCTCCAGAGGGGATCGAACCCACGGCCTTCGCGTTATTAGCACGACGCTCTAACCAGCTGAGCTATGGAGCCACGTGGTGTCGACTTATAGAAAAGAGGGTGCCGCAGTTGCAACCAACAAAACTAGTTGCCGAATCTACGTACAATATAAATGTGAAGGGGATACCGCGGCAGCTATTTCCCGAACACTGGTGCTCGGTTATAACGAGCGATTGGTGGCGATTGCGACTTTTTATGCCTTGATCAATTATTTCTATTTATTTCAGATTATAACAATTATTTATATTATTAATTATTAACTAATCCAGTAATTAATCTTTTATGATACTATAAACATACCATAATAAAATGAAAGTAAGATTATGAAGCAGATTAACATTGCAAACGTGTGATAATCATCGAGACTTGCTACTTATCATATAATGGGAGTCGCGCGATTATCACATGATTTGCAGGCTTCTAATTTGCCTAATTTGTGTACAAGACTCTGATGAACACCTCATTCATTGGACGTCAGAGACATATGCCAAGTAACCTGGCATAAAATCATTTTTATTTAAACTTCATTTTTTATTTATTTTTTAAAAATTTTTTTAAACATTTTATCAAAGATGTAAAGAAAATAAGATTCAAATTTTTTTATCTAAAAGTGACGTTTTTTTTCCGAGCACGCGGCCCCGTTTACAATCGGCTATTCCTTTTTCTTATCCCCGCTGTCATTGCGAGACACTATCGGGTGCATTTCTGGATTGGCCGGTTCGGGCATCCAAGGGCCACGAGATTGAGAACGCAGATTATCGAATATATTGAAGTGACCATTCTGCCGTAATCGTCATCGTTATGCGCAATTTCTCAAATATTCGAATTATGCAAAAAGAACTAATAAAACTGCCCAAAAAAGAGTCGAGTTGATAATTTTTATTGGGATATGGGGTTAGTATCCTCTCTTAAAAAAAACGATGGCAGGATGTGAAGGCCTCGAAAAAAGAGATTTGATTGGATAATGGTTAAACATCCGATGGCGCCAAAATTCAAAATGTTTTCCTCCCTTAAAAAAACGATGGCAGGATGTTGTGAAGCCTCGAAAAAAGAGATTTGATTGGATAATGGTTAAGGAAGCTCTGTACATATATCAAATAACAGACAGATTTTGATAATATTGAATATACAGGTAGCAAAAGCTTTTAAAATGACGTGCTTAAAATTTTAAAAAGCTATAAGGTACGTAAGAAAAAAGTTACGTGAAATTTTATTTTTACACATTTTAAATTCTGTCATATGGGAATCTGTAGTTTCGCTGACTTTATTTACACTCAATGACGCAATTAACAGAGATATTGCTAAAAAAATTTTTAATAGTAGCTAAATACCTACTATGTAGATATCTTATTTTTGATAAATGATTCAGTACTTTTGAGAGTCACAATAAATTAATTAGTAACAACATTTTAAATTGGTGCCAAGAAGGTATGTCTGCTATTGGATATATGGAAACATGTGTAATAAAAGAACATAAGATGAAATATATTCTAAGTCCTTTATTAGGTGTTCTCTCTTGAGCTACCAGACTCAACCTAAACTAACCGATCGTACTCCTTATTATACTGGAGGTCCCAGTCTTTGTGGCTTTATCAATGTTTTGTTTATAATATTAAAAGTGTGTGTATGTGTGTATGAGTGTGAGGCCGAGAGTTTCTAGATGACCTAATATTATTGAAGTTTCGGGTGTAACATTAGGAGTATATGCAGTACTGCCTTTCTCAGAATAGAATAGAGGAGTTTATAAAGATTTATTTTTGCATATACTTATAGATATATGCAAAAAGCAGATGCTCTCTAGACCTTCTGGATCGAGACTGACTGAAAGAATAACGCCGATACAAAGCTCTTTCCATATCACACCATAGTTTAATATTCGGCAATCACCCTATCGTGTTACTTACATTTTTGTAAACCATTTCCTTCACAGAGGTCGATTGAGTTTTGCCGCTTTAAGAAATGTACGTATAAGAACTGATTAAGTAGAATCAATTAATCCAACAGTTTTAGACTTTCAATTTTGAATTTTTTTTTTTTTTTATATTTTTCATTCCTTCATCTACTGTCGGGAAGAGACTTTATGCCTTTTAAATAAATAATTAATGGCCTGTTAATTACGATCCACTCCATTTCAAGCTGTGGCATTTATCGTCAGTAAAATGTAAAGTGTTTAGAACATAACTAAAAAAATCAACAGGGAAAAACTGGTTTAAATTTATAACTGCGGTACTCCTCATATCTTTCTTTGATTGAATTTAAATTGGCCAAACTAATTGATATTAAATAAAATGAACAAGTAACTTCAGAGTAAAAATTTTAAATTAAAATAAATCGCAACCGCACAACATTAGTCCTTCATTCTCATCCGAATTCTTGCATGGCAACATCCCTGCAATACGCGCACCTCCGAGTTTCATTCATACACGGAGGTCGCGTCGATTGCCTCCAGAGATATATAGAGACATGCAGAGTAGTCAGTACTCTTGCGCATTTTTCAGCCTCTTTGATTGGAAAGCTCGTACAGGGCTGGTAATTAAGTGGCGCGTCCTCCTCCCGGCGGGGGGGTGCCTATATCCGCGGACGCGTGCATGCGCGGCGCCGGTAGTTACCGGTTAGGTACGGTCCTCGTCCGCTGTTTACTCGGCCGAGGAAAGGCCTGATGACACGAGCTTTGTTTCGACTCGTTCGCTCGTACGGCCGCGCCCTCTTTTCCCCGCTGCTTTGCATTCGAGTTGCTGTGCGATCGAACGGCGACCCGATGGACTTGGCGCGGATGCTCGTTCTCACGGGGATTAACGCCGACGTTGACGCGCCAGCGGACGGGGGCCTACTCTCTTTTGATCCGTTTGTACCGCTGCGCGCTGCATCCGCTTACGTGATAAAAGTGATTGATCATAGTGCTCCTCTTTAAAAAGTACTTTTTTTCTACTTAGTTCTTTTAATGGGTAGTTTTATTTCTTTTGTAGTTTTGTGCAAAATTTTTTCGTTTGCTAAATGAAAAGTTTGCACAAAATTTGTCGAACTTTGAGATTTTGACATTCAGGAAAGTAGAGTAGCCAAATTGGTCAAAATTCTGTAGAGAATTTTTCTATTTAATACGTATTTTATACTGTTTTTAACGCGTTACCGCAGAGAATTTTTGTATGGAAATATTTGGAATAACAATTGATAGGTAAATTAGTCAGCGGCATATTGTAAAGAAAATTTTTCTCTATATATAGAGGAATTATCAAAACTGAAGTCTTGAATTTAATTTTAATTCTGCTGCTCTCAATAAAGTTTGAACTAAAAAGAATTACAATAAAGTTAAATTCGTTAAATTCACGTAATATACGATTTAAATTAGTACTGCTCCATATTTCTGTAATTTAGCGCATATTAACTTTTTAATGCGAATTTACCAACATACGTAAATAGCTGAAACATAAAAATCAAATTACGTAAGCTTCGTTCTTCAAAGCTCGCATTGTTTCTGAATTTCATCAAACACATCGATGAATAAAATTATCAATAATCATTGCTAATTCCGTTCGACCTCCAAACTCGTTAACAATAATCCATGGAACCTCCGAACAGCATAATGAATTAATTAACAGATAATTTATTTCACCACGCGCTCGGGCTAAAGAAAAAGAGTCCCTAATTCATCCGCGCGACGAACGTCCAAAGGACTGCGGAGGAGTGCAAAAAAAAAGTTCTTTAATCTCGGCCAAGCAGCTCGAGATCTTAATTTCCCGGCGTTACTTACACCCGGCCGGAGCCGGGACGCTTCTGCGCCGCGGTACATGAGCGCGTCCGTAAAGTCGGTCTCCCGCTCGGTGCTCTGCTGGCGCCGCGAAAAAAAAGAGCCTTCCGAGATTCGACTCAATTAAGCGAGCCTCGACGTCATTGTTCCTTTAAAGCCGCGGCAACGACTCCCCGCCCCCCTCCTCCCGGCGTATATATCGAGTGGCGGCCAAAAAAGCGTCGAGCCGACCGCGCCCCGCGGCTTTCGCGCGCATTACGATGCGAAAGGGGGGAGGAGGTGGATTTTTCGAGAGCGACCGACTCGCCCGGGCAAGAACAGTCGGAGCATAAAGAGACGTCTTGTCAGTCACTCGCGGCCGGATTCTGCAGTCGGGAGGGAGGGGGGAGGGGGGCAGAGTGAAGTCGAAGGGCTAATTGTGCTCGAGGAGAGGTGGGGACTCATCTTGGCCGAGGGCTACCTCTCAACGGATGCTTACATCACTGTCTGACTTCTTTTAAGGTGGACAGGCGTAACGAGTGTTGGGTAACTTCGCGATCCGACGAGAACACTTGATTAAACAAAAGTGGAGAGGCGAAATGATACGTGAATGATGCTAATTACTTTTTTAAACGGATGTTTCTACAGTTTCTCATGAGAAGTATGAAGAAAACAGCCTTCTATATTTACTCTTATGCTCGTCCACTACCTGTTACCATAGCCCTAATATCTTTCCTTTCAAATCTCGAGCCAGACCAGCGCACAGGAATTGCTTCCTCGGCTGGATTACTTATGTAATGTACTATGTGCAATAATTTTTATAACATTTTTTGTATATACTCTGGTTTAAATAAATAAATAAATTAAACAATTATTTCAAAAAAGTGAAGATACAATGCTAACAACATGTCAACTCATTTCTCTTTAATTTTCATTGTCATAAACACTTGATGTCACACATTTTTGTAAACTAATTAAAGGTGTTTTTTGGTTTGATAGACCATCAAGTTTTGACGTTTCATTATTTTTCGATTCGTTCTTACTAGATATTTTTGGCTTACAAGAGTAGTAGAATATTTATCTAGAACACGGTATATTTTTCAAATTATTTAATACTATTTATTAATACACATTGTCTAGAACTACTGCGTGAAAAAAGTAGTTTTGATACGACAAAAAATGTTTTTGCTATAACATTGCGGAATAATGTGAAATTCAAACAACTTATATTTTTCGGGGAAGTGAGGTGAATGTAATGAAAGCTATTTGTACTTCTTTTATCTTACAGTTTTAATCATTCGTTCACTTCCTTGTCATGAATTAAAAATAGATCGTAATCGCTGTAGGAAGTGACAATAATGAAATCGTATTACAAAAGCACAATCTTTTTTATAAAATTCTTCAAAATATAAAATACAAGAGATTAAAAATGTCAGTGTTTCTCTTCTTTATAAAATACTCATTTTCTGTAAAGAGTTATCTGATCGTTTACTCAGATAAACGCAATTTACCACTTTTAAAATTTAAAATCTCCGTCTAAAATAAGCACCGGATTCCCCCAGCGCTACAAAATGTTAACCTTAATAAAGCAGAAAAATGTTCATCGCGACACATCCGCTTTCGGGTCGAGCATCCCAAAAGAAACAAAAAAAAAGGAGAGCATCAGCCGTATAATTTCGCGCACGCCCGGGCTATCGCGGCCCACGAGCGATAACGTCAAAATCCGTCGCGTCGCACTTATTACACAATATTATCAAGAACACGGCCGGGAATTTTTCACTAAGCGAGAGTTCGCCCCGGAGTATCTCGCGTATTCCCGGGAGCGGCGCGTGAGCGATAACTGGGGCGCGCGAGCGTGAATAAGAAATCGCGCGGCAAAGATACACGGCCGGGCATTTATACCGCGGGGGAAAAATACGCGCGGAAATTCGCCGCGTCCTCTCCTCCGCGCGAAATTTACACGCAGCCGCCCGTGATTCCTCCCCCTTTTTTTTCCTCTCCTCCGCGCGCCGCCACCCTCGGGGCGGTACATTGACGTAATACGCGCGCGGGCGGGCGAGCCGTTTGGTCGGCTCCCGCGGGACCCCGCGTTGTCCTGCGCTCGTATAATAATAAATGCCGCGTCCGCGCGCTATTGCGCCGTCGTCGCATAACTTCGCAGCGCGGGCCTCCCGCGCGTAAGTACGCGCATCGGAGCGGGAACTTACGCGACGCTCCTGCGGAATTTCGCATTTTCCGTAGGACTGCATTCGTCCCTCGTATGCAGATTGCATAAGCGGCGCAATTCCCGCGGATCTCCGGCCTCCCTCTCATTCCTCCGGCTCGTCTTAAATATCATGCATATTTTTATAGTCGCATTGGCATTATTCCGCTGTCTCGTTCAGTCTGTCTTTTTTGTTTAAGTTATTGTTGGATGTTTCAATTTTGCTTCGGATAGTTGTATTCTAGTTGTCTTCAATGCCGTTTTATATGCGCCTCTGCGATATTTTGTAAATTTACTGCTTTGGTAAGTTTTTTGGCATAGTCGTTTTATTTTATATTAGTAGCTATTCGGACAAAAATGTAATTTAGCAGTAAAGTTAAGTTACTTTATTAGGCGCTATTTTTTATAACTGGGATATCAAGTAATTTAAGAATTCCGTAACTTCAATATAATTGATTTTTCATTTATATAGTACTTTTATTTTTATCTTCATTTTTCAATTTTAATAATACATGATTTATTAACATTTTCAATTTTCATAATTTTCAAATTAGTTTAGATTAACGTTTATTCACTGTTCTTAAAAATCTGCTAATTGAGATTGATGTAAATGTTTTAATTTAACAGAGGAAATTAAAGTAACTTTGTATTGAAAGATCGACAATGATTTCCTTTTTATTTTCGGAATTCAATTAAAATATTTAATTCAACATCAAAAAATACACCAAGCTACTCTCAATGATTTGAGTTCGTTAACATTTTTAACAGAACAAATTAAGCGAGATTAATTTTAGATCTGATAAAGTGCCATTTGGGACAAAGTTCGCGAAACTTCGTTAAAAACAGACTGTTTTCTGTAAGTAACGGTTCGGCGAGGCTCACAATTAGTTCCGCGAGTGAGTATTTACGGTAAGCAAGTAGATGCGCAGCCCTTTGATGAGCTGGCAAGGCGCACAGAGGCGCGCTAGCACGCGTATCTACTGGATTAATTAATTTGAAGAGTTCCCTGTTACGTTAGTTTCGAGATGCATATAAATAGGTTATCATGTATGTTTAGACAATCGGCTGATATTGATTATATGCTCAAGCTGTAATCGATACCCGATACTAATTTGGTTGAGAACACGTCAGTTTAGCGTGCAGTGTTTAAAGGAAGGATAATGCGCCGTTGCTTTTTGTAAAGTTGCAAATGAATTTAACATGTTAATTTAATTATAAGCGACTTTGTACAATCACGTGTTACATGTATATCTTGATAAGTATAGGTAAAAAGAGTTCTTTATAAAATTAATAGTGATATTCCTCGTTCTTGATATTAACATCAGTAAACCGCAGCTCGTGATAATACAGTTTCATCGTTGCATTAGTTATATCGTTTTACTAATTTTGTCCATCTCTCCCTATAGGGGGAAATAAAAGAGGACAGTAAATTTGTTATCAAAATATTGTTGAAACGATTGACTTTAAAGAAATCTTTATTGAACTTTCATTATAAGTAGAACACTTTTTCCATTTTGTTTAGGGATCTTATAAGTAAAGTTAAAATAGCAATGCTAATAATGGTGCCCCTCTTCCAATCCTGAATTGTTTATATGCTGCAGTATTTAATTCGATTAATAAAAGCTTTTTTAAATGGCTCCATTTCAATTTAATTTACTTTTCGTAAAAAAAGTTTTGTTTCATTTCAAGTATAAATTTAAATCTA
>JAXIUT010031575.1:0-14753 GCA_035586675.1 Eurytoma californica | reverse complement strand
TTCCGAACAGGTGCAAATATTGTATTTGAGAGTAATTGCTACCTTCCAAATGGGAGGTTAATAAAAAATGAGTATATAAAAATTTTAATAAATAAATAAATAAATAAAAAAAATATATGTACTAGTTTTAATTTAACGCGAGCTCAAAAAATTCCGGCTAATCCCAGCGAGTGCGTGTAATGAGCTAATGAAATAAGAAAAAAGTACGCGGATAGAAATGTGAAATTAAGCATTATTATACTTTTCACTAAAGCTAGGATAAAATCGAAAAGTAAAAAAAATTGTACCGTGCCTCGTAAATTTTAGTATAATTGTACTAAAATTTATTATAAATATTTAACAGTTTACTAGTTGCTACACTATTTTTTTCTTTGTATTTTTAAAGTTTGCAGCACCCACCATTTATGACTTCTTGGCGCTTCTTCTCGGAGTTGCTGAGCCTCGCGAGGACGTCCTCGGCGACGCCCTGACTCCAGTCGGGCGTGTCGGGCTCGACGTCGACGTCGCTGTCCCAGGAGGCTGCGGCGTTGCCCGACGCCGGGTGCACCTGCTCGAGGCTCGTGCTCGGGCTGTCGAGGCTCCGCGTCGACAGGCTGCTGTTCGACGAGCTGCCCGCCGAGTTGCCCGGGAACGCTCCGCTGGCCTCGCAATCACTGTGGAAGTACGAATGCAATTGGTCAGTCAGTGAACCGAAGTAGGTGCCTTCCCTTTCGTGTTAATGCCGTTTTAAGCTTTTGTAAACACATTCTTCTTATTAACGGTATATAAACACCCGAACTCTTTTATACGTCATTGTCTAATGTCGCTACTTAATTTTGTATTTTGTTTAGGATTACTATTTGAATTTAACACGGAAATGGCATCTTAATATTAATTTGTACAATAGAGTTTCCCGATATTTATATATCAAATATTTTCGTCGATATTTAAAGCATAATGGGGGAGCGCCTGTAAACGACAACTTCATGAGATTGGGTGATTGGTATTATTTTTTCTTTGAAACACACTCCATTCAATCGAAATTGCCATGGAAACCTTTGGGAAACTTTTACGAGCTACTTTTTACAAATGAAAACATTTTTTCTACGGGATTTGGGGTAATGTGGATCTTCGGGGCATAATGGGCCACCCCGGTAAATAAGTTTCGTTACTTTTACAAGAAAAGCTGCGTAAACATTTTCCCGTAAAAAATTACGGAGCTTTCCGTGAGCCATCAAGATTCACTTAAAAAGTCCCCTAAAAATTTCCAGAGCTGCATACCGTACCACGATTACGAACACAGATCGTCACCGAAGTACCTGGAGTATAACAGAACACAATTTCGAAAGCTTCAGGCTAAGTCGTACAGTCAAGCGAAAAGTCAATTGTTCCAGTTCGCTTAAACGAGCAATCGCAGCGGAGACAATAAGGTGAACCTCAGCGGAAGCTCGCTGGGCAAGACCGGTCGTGTTCGATTACAAAGGGAGGCAAGCCGAAGGCAGGCAAAACCCGAGCAGCCGGAGGCAAACTCCGGAGTGTAACAGGAAATCGGACCGATTGACCGTTCGTATGAAGGTCAATCCGGTCGTCGGTTGGAGTTCGCCTCTGGCCGTTCGGAGTTTGTCTCCCGCATAATCGAACACGACCACCGACGCACAAAGTCGAGGTCGGAGCAGCGGAAATGAGGAGTGCTCCGGATCTTGAATTCATATAGAATCCGAGCGCGAGAACAGTATATCGGTCTCACCTACTTCGACGACTGGCGTAATCGGATACCAAGTACGTGACTTAGTAAATAGTTTTCTCGAATAAAGTTCTTTTTTACAGGCGAGTCGTCGGAAACGATCGTTGAACTTTGCCGCGCCGCGCGCTCTCTCTTTCTCGCGGTAGAAAAGTGAAAAATTCAAAAAATCACTCTATTGGAGTAAAAATCACTCTTTCAGAAAAAACTCAGTCACTCGAAGATCGATTGGCTGAGTTATCACTCGCTTCGAGTGGTTTTCAAATATACTCAAACTAATCGTGTGCGTAAGAATAACGGCGATCTCAGTTCTCAGAAGAATGATCTCACTTCTTTTATTAAAAAAAAAAAACTGAATTTTATATTATTTTTTAATCATTCTAAATGAATATGCAGCATAATGATATTACTCATACGGCGTTATCACTTACTTCTCGGTATTCTTAGCTATTCAAGTTATTTGGCTGACGTGATATTAAAAAAAAGTGCAACATTTTCCGTCTTTTAAGTAAGCTATATACGATCATTATTATATGAAATTATAATAGTAAAATTTGCAATAAAAAAGAAAAATTTTTTGCTTGTAAAACGATTTTTCACTAAATTCTGAAAAGTAACAATGGGATTTTCACCTCTCCGAGACGAGGTCTTTGACCTCGCATTAAGTACTTCCGTACCTTGTATTCGACATTTAGTATTAATATTAGCATTTTGCATAAAAAATTCCATTTAATAACCTTTGTTAACAGTTATTAAATTGAAAAAAAAAAGAAAGAAAATGTACGTGTCGAATATTTATTGATATTCTATCTGCCGCAGTTAAAGGAATACGATTTTACTTTCCACGCAACATTGCAATTAAGGTTTTCCGTTTTATTTAACAATTTTTTAAATAACATAATTATTGATGCATAGGCACATTCTTTGAGGTCTAAAGAATGCGCGGCTTCTCCGAATTATCTGCTGATCTCTAAAATTGATCAGACGAAAGGAAAAATTGCAACGCGAAGAGCGCAGTGGAACCCGATTCCAGGTGGAAGGTGAGGCTTTACTACCTCTCGGAGCGGCTCCTGCGCTCGGGCACGAGGAGGCTGTCGCCGGCGGCGGTGGCGTCCTCGGCTTCCTTGTCGGCGCAGCTCTCCGGCTGTTGCTCGACCGCCGACGAGGACGGCTCCGTCCTGGTGCGCGTGCGCGACTGCTGTCGCATGCTGCCTCGGCAACGCCAACCTTGCCCCCGTTCACGGCATGCCCCCCCCCCCTCCGGCTAATGCGGCCTACAGCGGGGAGAAAGTTCACTTCCGCGATGGGTGCACAACGGGCTAATGCTTTTCGCCTCTAGTCGACGGAAGCGTCTGACGTGCGATACGTAGCGTTTGATCGGTGCATTTTTCAACTCTTTAAATGCATCGCTTTTCAAGGCATTTTATTTATTTTTATGCCGTGTAACTGTAGGTTTGTAACAAGCACTGGATTATGTTTACTGTACGCGGTCGGAAGTAGTTGCAATTATCAGAATAATATCTGTGACTTTTTCGTAATTTGATTAACAAAAACATAAAAATACACTGTTGGATTTGTTCTCCGCAAAATAACGTAACTCCATTTTTTCTATATGATTATATAATGTTTGTATTTGATATCCAAACGAATGTTAAAAATGTTGAAGTTAACCTTGCACGCGTTTCTATTGTCCATTATATAAAAATAATAGGCGAATAATCGATTTTTCTTTATCGAAATTCGAAGTCGAAAATTTTTCGATAAGATAGATAAATAACGATTAACGAATTCATAAACAAATAATGAGATTAAAACGGTTGCACGAATTGCTAAGCGCGCGAAGTACGCTCAAATTAACTAGTTATTTAATACAATTGAATGTAACAAAACGAAATCTCGCATATAGCGGAGTTACGCGATTTTTCCGAGAAATCACAGATATGTTTACTAGGATAATCTTTTGTAGACATCGACAATGTTAAAAAAAAGACCGTCACAGATCTTGTTAGCACACTCCGATTCTACCGTCTTCTTACTTCGGCTCACAGTGAGTGTACGTTTAGCATAGAAGAAAGCAACGTGCAATAAAATCAGCAAATGGAAAAAGCTTCGGCAAAAGCGCAGGAAATTGCAAAGGAAGAAAAATAGCATTAACGGGCCTCGATTGTTTACGTCTTGCTCGGTACACTGCCCCCTTTTTTCGCTCCGGCGCGGATCCCTCGGCAGGTGTACGTTCGTGTAATCAAATCGACCCGTTTCTCCGGCGATGCGTATACCGCGGCGCACCAGTCCCTCTCCCCTATAAAAACGTGGAGTTGTTTGTGTTTTCGCGAAACCTTGTTTTTTGAGGAAACTGATTTCCCATCCGACCGCACGACTTGTTTTCAGCTACTTCTGGGTTATAAGATGCTTTAAGCTGGTGCTGCCTGCATTAAATCGTTCTCAAATATTTGTATCAAAATAAACGTGTAATTTATTACAGGTAGGAGTTCACGAATTCGGATGATCATGATGCATTACGTAAAAAAAAATTGTTAAGTATAGTCCTTACAGCGAAACGGTGCGCGTGCCGTGCATACGCGTAACAAGAGTCGTTTTAAATTTAGATAAACGGTGAATGCGCGGCATGAATGAACGTACTCTGGCACGCAGCCGCTCTGTACGTAAAGTCCGTTTTGATGGCAGTACGTATCGATGACAATGCACGGTTTATTTGCCGGCATGCGGCGATAAGCATCTGCTCGCTAATGGTAATTTAATTTACTCGTGACATCGACCTTTTCGCTAATATAACGCCTCTCTGTAACTGATGGAAAACGGTTCGTTTTACGCGCGCAACAAATTCCTTTTTCGCTGCCTATTGTTACCGGATATCCCATGTAGGAACTGCCAGTACTGAAAATACGGGCCAGCACTGGAGCTTTACTGGCAAACAATTAATCGTCTGCCAAGTCTTGGCCTACATTCGTCCCAATACTGATTTGATAAGAACGGGACAATAATTGATAACCCAATAACATTTTTATTTCAAAAAGTAATTTTTCATGCATGCATGAAAAATTTTTGCAAAAACAAGTTAGTAGCCCTTAAATTAAGGTATTTTTTAATTTCTTTTATAATATTGATTGAGATTAAAATCGAAAGACCTAATCACCAATAACAGTTTATATTTGTGATTTAGTTTATTAATATTTATAAAATAAAATAAAATAGCTCAGTTGGTAGCGAGCAAGTCTGAAGAACTAAAGTTCAACAGTTCAATTCTCGGGTGGAATTTCTTTTTTTTTTTTTAATATATTAAAAATATGCACTTAAAAAATAAAAGTTTTAATGTCTAAAACAAGATTTAGATCAAATTTTCTTAAAATAAAAAAGCTAAAATTCTTAAAATTATTTACTGGGGGACAGTACTGCGCCAGTACTTAAAGTACAGTCTGGGCCCATTCTTATCATATCAGTAATGAGGCAGTACTGGCCAAGTATCGACTGTCAGTACTGGAGTATCAGTAGAATGTACTGGTTCAGCATTGGACCACGAGTAGATTCTTTCATGGGATGGAATAATGCACTTTATTTTAACTTTGTTAAGTGTAATTTTAAAAATATTTGAATAATGACGATCAGTCGATATTCCGCGACGCGTAATGACGCTTATTTTTTTACGCTCGGGATTGGTGTGACGATCGAATGAAAAAAAAGGCTCGACAACGCCGGCCATGAAGCTCGAGACTGTATATAGGGTGGAGAATGAGGAAAGTCGCCGTCGTGGACTACGGAGAAGCCTTAGCGGCGATGCTAGGAAATAAGAGGGGCGAGCCGTATCGATGCCGCTCCTTCGTCCGTCACTTTAATCAAGCCCTCCCAACACACGAGCTCGGGTTCTGCGCCATTATTCCTTTCGCTCTCGATTTAACTTTCCTCCCTCGGCGTTTCCTTCTACCCTTCAACTTTTTTCCTCCCTTCCACTCGACAATAAAAAGTACATTCTCAGCTTGAACTTCGTATTTTATTTCTCTTTTTGCTGAACAGCGCTTTCGGACTGTTTAAGGTTTAATAAATCAGTAAATCATTCGAAGCGAATGTCTACTTCTTTTTGCGGCGTCAAGTCGATTGTTTTAACTATCATTTACATCGGAACACCACTTCACCAGTTTTCGAACTCGCAAGCGAAAATGATCGGAACATAGTCTTGCCGTTCGCGCGAAGGGAAAAGAACGCGCGTAAATTTTTCGAGTCGCGTCCTTGAGAAGTGCAGCCCGCACCTCGCGTTCATGCCCGCCGACCCAATTACTTGCGTTTTTTTTCCCTCGCTGCTGTCCATTCCCGCGCGATCCCTCATTATCGTGGAACGTAGCGGCGTAAGCGGTACAAGAGCCGGGAGAGCCGCGATCGATCGCTGCTTCCACCCCTGCGCTCGTTCGCGCCTTCGCGCCGCACCGACTCCGCGATTCACGCGCGGTCAAATGAACTGGACATTTGTTTCGTTCGATCGCCCCTTCTTGTCTCGTGCGGTAGTTTGGCGCGCGCGCGAGCTCGTGAGATTATTAATTAATTTTTATTAGCGACCGATTCCGGGCGGATGAGGAAGTTCCGATAGAAATTAAGGTGATGTTCCCGTAAAAATAACGGAGTTTTTCGAATCGTGCAAGATCTGGATAAAATTTACAATGACTTTCCCGCCAAAAATTCCAAAACGGCAAGTTTTCCCTCGATTTAGTATAGACTTCAGTAATTTTTAATGGATTTAAATATTTTATCTCCGTGCGTAACTAGAAAATGCCTGTCTGTTACTTCAAAGATTTTTTCACTGTCATATACGTAAAATTGTCGTTTTGAATTTACTAAATTCATTATATTACATACCCGATAAGCTTTACACAAAATATCGCAATAAAATTCCGTCCAATCGCTATTCAATTTGCAGAATGAAAAAAAATTCGAGGCAGTAGGTACTGCTAGTGATGTAATCGAATAATCTGAGAAAATCGAAAAAACAACAACCAGCTCCGCATGAAGAAGCGCGAATATAAGCTCCAGTTATTCGAGGTATGCATCGACCTATAGTAGCGCTCCGCAGCCCGTTTTAACAGGCGAGTGAGCAAAATTGTCAGGAATTTTTATGAATGCGAGGAGATAGCGTAAATTTACCCGGGTTGAATAGCTCATCGCTCGCTACGTGGACCGCGATGTACCTCGACGAGGTATACAAAGGCACGGTTACTGCGTGGACAGACGTTTTTTTCTTTTAGCGTCGAATGATCGACGGAGACAAGAAGCGGAGGTGCACATTAAGCATATACGAAGCCGTAATTGGGAATCAATCAGTTTTTACTTGTTATGAAAGTGACGATATCAATGAACTGCAGGCTTAGAAGGCTTCGTGTTCAATTATAACTTTCAAGAAGCTGAGAAATAGCGCTGGCGCAACTCGCGCATCGGATGCAGTTCACCGTAGCATATCTGCCAAGTAGAACTTCACCCGGAACGGGTGAAGGAACTCCAGGCGACGTTTGTAAACATTTCCTGCAGTATTGTAGAAACCGTGAAACGTAATCTTAAAAAATGTGAGCTTGTGGAAAATTAATATTGACTGCATAACTAATATACCAAAAGTGTTTTCTTTATCGTCTGGCTTCGCTAACAGATGTGCATCAACTGCGAAGCTGGAAGGAATATTGACAATGTACTTGCAGACACGGGGGCTTCTCCTAGCGCAGTTCGACAGGCAGGTAGATTACCCAGTCCAGGGGAATGGCGCTAAGATCGAGCGCGGGACAGAGAATTGAGACAGACGAAGTAAGTAGAAAAGCGGGGCGAGCACTGCACGGGGGAGTATAAACAAACGTCATCAGCTATCGCAACTAGGCCTGTGTTTGTCGGCGGCGCGAATGGTTTCAAGGACGAAGAAAGAAAGAAGGAAAGAGAAAGAGAGAAAAAAAGAGGGAGAGAGAGAAGGTCCAGCTTTATCGTCGATCAATAAATTCCCCAAGGAAAAAACCGAGCCTTCTTTTTTTCCCTTTCTAGTCTTATTAGTCCAGGAGCGGACTGCTTTCCCTTGGGGAGTTTAGAGATGATTTTTACTATAAAATATCGAAATAATTGTGAATTTTGCAGCGTACCGGTGCCTTATTTTTTAAAGTGCATTGCTTATGTTTACTAAGTTACGATAAAATTGAAAAAACGGGTACTTTTTAAAATACAATTTTACCGGTTTTAAAACGAAAATGTCTTTTTCGTTCATTTTATAACTAAAAGTAAACTCTTTCTATTTGCATTCTAGCAGATTGCAGAAAGTTTAACCTGAAAGTTAGTCAAAAAATTGCCTCCTTTGCAAGTCTTAAATCGCTACAACTCCTTAATGATTTTAAAGACATTTTCTTTTTAAATTCTGCTGAATTATAAGATTACTCCCTTTTTCATAATTTTTTTTAAACAAGTACTCTTTAAACAGTAAGGTACACAAAGCTGGGACTCAAATATATTCATTACATTCGTATTTTATATAGCTCGCTCCCAAAGTCTACAACACGAAATTAACTGCAAAGCTACACCATCACTTTTTCCACTCCCTCCAATTTCTCGACTGTGATGTCAAGATTTACCGCGCACAACATCTACCTATACTGTCTCACTTTTTTGCACGAGCTGCAGGGATTGCCGAGTATCCCTATACTTCTCGATCGGTAAAAAGTACTTCTCTCTTTGACACGAATCATACTTTGCAGTTCAGATGCTTCTTTTTTTGATGATTTCATGTTTAAAATATGATTTCTTCGAGTACTGACCTTTTGTGTCAAGCTTTCATGCAATCATGAGTTTGAATTAATAGTAATTCTTGTCTAGATTTGCTTAGCTGCGAATCGAAACAGCAGACGCAGAGTTTACAGTACTAACGAAACGAAAACATATTCTTAAAAGCTTGCAGACTTTTGCGATGGCGTGTTTATTGTTTTACGACCGACATCAGAATCACAGCACTTAATTTGGAGTAATATAAAGTAAGTAAGGCCAAAATTAAATAATGTGATGTAAGTTAACATTTTATTTAAAAAAAATGCTTATTTCTTTAGAAAACAATATATTCTTTAAAAACATTGCAAAATTAGCAGCGAAGTTGTAAAGAATGCGAGGTATTTACTCGGAAATATACGAGTGTGGGGCTTCTCTGCGCAGGCAGTGACGATCGAAGATTATTTTAAAATTAGTCGCGTGGAGGAGGAAGTGCCAAGTCTCGCATAGGTGGTCCCCGCCTACATGATATAGCCTTTTTTCAATCAATTTGAACCATAATGAATCGCGAGTGTGTCACAAGGTGGCCGCCGAGGAGGTGGAGCAACATCGCGGCAGTGGATAAAAGACCAGTAATAGCCGTGCGCGGTGCGAATTTACAAACTTTCCCAATCGCTTTTTTTATGAACTCCCAAAGCAACGAAGTTCCTTTTTGGTTCGTCGTCTAGAAATACATCGCGAGCCCATGAGCCCCCTACGTCTCGCTTCGGCTTACTCGACGTCGAACGCATACATTTCCGCGCAGCTGAAATCAATCCGCGCTCAGGTAAACAGCGAATTCACCGTTCACCCGGATAACGCAGCCCTCCGGACGAAGCGCCGAGAAAGGAAATAGGGGATCGGGGAAAAGCGAGACTCGTCAAGTCGCAAGAAGCGGAAGAAAAAAGAAGCGGAAAAAAATGCCGAAAGACGGAGTAGAGAAGACGGTAGTACATAGCGTCGCACGAATTTTTTTCTCCTTTACGTCAGACGCTTTTGTCCGCCGGCCATCGGCTCTCGGCCGCCTCCCCGCAGCACAACGGCGTCGAAGCACCCCGCGCGCGATTCAACGCCTCGCGGGGCCGCGCACTCGCGCCCGTAACGTACGGCGTATTTAACTCGCGACGTTTCGCGCTCGCGCACTCCGCACACATCGGGGGCAGCCCGCGGTACGACGGCTGCTGCCGGACTGAGGGCGCTTAGGCCTCGGTTAGGCTTGCGGGCTTACGAGCCTGCGTGCTCTTTTTCGAGCGACGTCACGTGCGAGGAGTGCAGGAGGAGGTGAGCGGACGCGCGCATCGCCCAGGAGGCGTCGCCGCGCGCTCAAAGATAGACGATTGAAGGGGAGGGGGCGCCGCCGAAATTAGTGTCGATTTTCGAAGATGTGTACCGCCCGGTCATTTATTTTCTTTTTATTTCGTTCTTTTCGCGCTACCTCGAGGCGCGCGAGGGGAGGCGGCTAACGTTATTATGTCGCGATAAATTTTTACGGCGGGGGAGGCGCCGCGCAGCTCAACATAGCGGCACGATGTGTCGAGCCGTGGACGGCGGAGGGGGATGCTCTCATTGCATGTAATGCAACCCAGCTATTGTAATTTCATCAAAATTTTACGTTAACTAACGATTTGTCGACAGTGCGTTGCCCGAATTTGTTGTGAAAAAAATCGTTCATTTTCTGTATGTTAAAAGGAACTTCGCATTGTTAATAATCAATGCGATTGTATTTTAATTGTACTTGATGTGAAGTTCATTGAACAATTCAGTTAATGCTAGCTGACGTATTTCACGGAATTCAGCAGATTTTCAGTTATTTCATTTATCCTGACAATTACAGACGTAAAGACCTGAAATACTGGTGACCGATATCAATTATTTATAATTATTATCTCGCGAATTTTCATGTAATTCAATAAATTTTAACATTTTATTTAGCTTCAAATTACGATGTAACATGAAAAATTAAATAAGATTTTATTAACTATGTCCGGCAGAATATCGAAAAATATTCGACAAATATCTTTTATTATTTCAATTTAATCATTAACAACGGTATAAAGCGATTTGAAAAGGCGCCACGCAGATACACTACGCCGGTGTGACTTTACGTTTGTCGTAAATTTTAACTTGTTGCGTTTTTGCTAATAACTGTTGAATTGAAAAAAGAAAACATTGGTCACGATTATTTTCTGATATTTTATCTGACGGATCTAACGGAATTTTTATGCAAAACCCTAATTAAAGGGGGTTAAAGAAGATTTTCTGGACTACGAAAATGATACAGTAATGGAAATTGTCGCGATTCCCGCAAGCACCCACAAGGCATCAGCGGTCCTATACACGCTTAATCGAATAGCTCCGCAGCGGTACGCGCCGTCCAAGCTTCGCGAGCTCTTCAGCGAGGCGCTTGCGGGCAGCGAACGAGACGAGGGCGGGAACTGCGAAAAAGGCCGGCGAAGGTCGCGTCGAGCGGAGCGCGAGAAGACGGCGAAGGAGCGCCGGCGACAGCCTTAATAAATAAGTTGGCCGAGTTTCCTGACCGTGAACGCGTTGCTTCATCTTGAAACTGAGACGCGCGAGCCGAAAAACCGAGACGGAGGATGATGCGCCGGTGCAGTTATGTATACATATATGCGTGCGTGCATATTATAATTGATAAGCGTCGATTATAATCGACCGGGAACGTACAATAAAAGCGTAGGGAGCTATTTACCTTGACCAATGAAACATTTCAGCTTATAGGCTCATGTCTACGTAATATGAACGCGAAGAGCCAGATTGCGTCCTGTACCGATTACCATGCGTGTCTCTTCGGGGGCAACAACCTTAATTGAATTCTGGTTATCGGTCAATCTAATATTCGCGAAAATTAATGGGGAAATTAAAGCGAGTTTGATGAGAAATTAATGATTTGGAGCATGCGCCGGTTTTTAAAGTTATATTGCAATAACCGTGAAGTCATCCGAGTGATGTGCGATTTTTTTTTATAAAACCAACATGTTTTAATAGTTTCCCGGTTTTTCTCTTTTAATTTTTTACAAATTCGCAAGCAAAGCAAAGTAAAATCGATTAAAGGTTAATAAATTATAATTACAGTGAATTTTACCAGGTCACAAAATTTTAAAGTCGATTTAGTTCTTAAATTAATTGGTTCAACAATAATGTTTTATTGGAAACTAAAAATAAATTGATGAAAAATGTGTTTACAAAAGGTATTACAAGATTATTTTCAAAGCTTCAATCTTGTATTATTTTATAGATGTGTTTATATATTCTGTGACATCCTACAAAAGGACATAACTGAATTTTTTTGTTAAAATTCAGATAACTACAGTCCGTCAACCTTTCAAGAGTCATTTTTTTATTAAAGTTTATTAGGGAGAGCTATGAAAAACTGAAACCTCAAATTTCTCGAAAATGTGAAAAATGCAGTTAGTCTCGATTGTTAGGAAGCCACATATGTTTAATCAATTTATAAAATCATGTCGCTAAAACTAGCTGACTGAAAAAGGTAGAATAAAAAATTATTTACTCACTTTGTTTTTGAGAGGTTTGGATCACTGGTCTTTCGCTTTTCACGTAGCTGACGCTGAAAAAAGAAATAACAATTTTTCGTTGTTGCACGGCAATGTACTCATTTTAATAAAAATCATGATAGATTTGACGAATGAAATAAAAAGAAACAAAAAAAATATTTATTGGATTAAAAAAAAGTGAAAGTATGAAGATATTCCAACAAATAAATTGTCAAAAATTCACATTGAAAAAATAAACAAAACGTCTTAAGTCACATTAGTTACCTTATGATGTATCCGCTCCTTGTAACTCTCAGACCTATTTATATTTGACGTCTTTGGCTTGCTGGAAACACTTTGCTGCACCCTAAATCCGAAGCAAAGAACCGCCAGTTAGTCGTTATAACACGTACACAAATTGTTTGCAATAGTGAATAATTTTTATTTTGAGAAACTTTACTCATAAAAAGTGGATAAAAAAAATATTTCTGAATTTTAAACTATAATTTTTTATAATAAACAAACAACATTTAATGTAAGAAATGAAAAAATAGTTGAATAAACATCGTTTAAAAACAAATCTTCGGATAAAATATAAAGCAAGAGGGCAAATCGCATTTCATCATTACTGGAGGTAAAACGGGGACAGGAAAGAAAAAAAAAATTAATGCGAAAAAGGTTCAAGAAAAAATGTAAATAGCGAGAGAAGACGCTGGAAGCGTAACGAACGAATTGCCGCAGGCTTACATCTCGGAAATGTCCTCCCTCGAGGAGGGGTCGTCCACGGTATCGGAGTGGTCACCGCTTCCCAAGGCGGAAGAGCGGCCCCGCTCGCCGGCGGTCCGCGCGCTTCCTGCCCCGCCGCTTCCGCGATGGTCTCCTGCAAAAGTGGACAAAAAAACGGAATGTTGTAGAAGTGCGAACGGATGATAGTCGCGCTGACGTAGATCAGCATATTCTTACGCATATTTCTAAACGCTCCCCTCAAGCGCTGCGTTCGAGATAGGGCTTGAAGCTGCTTATTCTTCATAGCCGCTGTATTGTACATTAATATAATTAATGAATACTGGGGGCTGATTGCTTTAGAATTAACACTTTTGTAGGTTCGTTCGGGTATAAGGTAAATATTATTTATGCAACTCGGTGCGTAAAGTACCCATTTGCGAACGCAAGCGTGCGCTAAATGAACACGTTACGCTATCGTTGCATAAAATAGGGTTTGACACTCGTACTAAAAATGATTCTGGGAAAATAATTATTTATTTTGTTTTTTAAAATCATAAATAATAAGCGCATGTTAATTATTATTAGCAATCCTCGTTTATTTTAATTTTGTTTGCATACCGATAACATGTAACTAAAAAAATATAAATTCAATTTATGTTTCAAAGAGAGTGGCTTTTCATTAAGTAAAAAAGGCATAAGTTCTTTATTTTCCTGTTGGATTTTTAATTCAATATTTTGCATTCAAATATTTTCCACAATGAATCTTTGCTGCTAATGTACTTGCGCATTCTTAAAAATGTCGAACTATATTAGCAACAAAGCAAATATATTTTATATGAACTGCAATTAAATAAATAAATAAATAAATAAAATTGTTTCTTTTTCTGAGTTTAATTAACTTGATAGTATATTTTGTAAATTTTTTATTATGAATTTTGAAAGACGCCAAAGCATCCTAAATAAGATAATCAATGGTTAACTCTGCTGTACATTAATACTAGCAATGTCGGATAGGGTTTAGAATAGAATAATTAATGGGATAAATACCTTTGAATTCATTGCACATACGCTTCACAAGCATTGTGATATCTACTCTATTAACCTGACTCTCAAAAGGCAGTTTCAAATAGTTTTGCTTTAATTGCGATTTAAAGTATCGAACGATTAAAATTTCATTTCAACTGTATTTAACAGAATTTGTAAAATTCGCTGGTAGGATTTATGTTTCAGTAACGTAGAACACTTAATTAAAATAAAATCCTTAACTTAATAAAATAATAATGTGCTACTGTCGAGCAGTTATGTTGTAATTTCACCTTAAATTGAAAAATGTCAATTTTATATTAAAGAATATAGTAAGAGATTAAAATTGAATGGTGCATACAGACGGTATATTTAATTAAACAAAAAACTTAGCCGCACAGTAAAAGTTTTCCTGCTTCTCTTGGCGATTATTCGATTTCGTTCATTTTCCGTAAAAGTTGCTGAACACGGTTTCAACATGTACTTATCGTAATTACTTTTTGATTGCGTATAACAAGGTATCGTCAGGAATCTACGATGCGAGTGTCAAAAATTTTCAGTCAATAATTTTCCTCACAAAAAGTCACTAGGCCGGAACAATTATTTTTTTAATTTACTTCTGCTGAACTCCAGATTAGGCTTGCCGGAAGTCTACACCTGTAAACTGACAACACAGATTTTATTTGAAATCAACAAGTGGAAGAACGCAATTCTATTGAAAAAAATGCACTATGATGCAGGAGCACTGTCTGCCGATGATGCGATAAATAAGAAAAAGCGCTTAGTCGTGGGGTCAATCTTGTCAGATAAAACTTTTGTCAGATTATTGCTGCTTCGCGGGAACCGCGTGCGCTCGCCCTTCGCGTCTTTACATGTGGTTTATTGTTATATATCGCTCGCCGCCGCGTCTAACTAGCCAGTCGTTTACTGCCTCTCTCTCTCTCTCTCTCTCTCTCTCTCTCTCTCTCTCTCTCTCTCTCTCTCTCTCTCTCTCTCTCTCTCTC
>JAXIUT010031564.1:0-14758 GCA_035586675.1 Eurytoma californica | reverse complement strand
CCCCCATAAGTCGACTCTGTAACTCTTTTTGTAGACAAGAATACTAATTATTTCTATGATATTTTTCTCCGTGTATATATTATATATTATATTCTTCAATATAAAAACAATTGTATATATTAATGAATGTAAAATTCGGCTGTAAAAGATAAAGAAACTTAAATTAAACAAAAGAGAACAGTGTAAACCACAAAAATTGGAAATAATACAATATCTAATTTCAAATGCCTCGTCCGAGCGGACACGTCTTTTACTACTTAAGCGAACAAATCGCGTGTCCCCCCAAAAACCGCGTATATCTCAACCACCCAGCAGTGCTCGAGCACCTCCGCAGAGGAGACGTTAATTCAGCGATTCGCACGATTCGCCCGCGCCGCCAGCGATAACTCCAGTGGAATAAAAAAAAGAAATCGTCCCGCCGGCGGATGGAAACAAGCCTCCGTAAACAACGTGCACGAGTCGGCGCGACGGCGGAAAATTGGCACAGGAAATGACGAGTGCGCGGGGAAGGAGGGGCGCCCGGCTGCTTCCGCCGTTCTGCGTCTTCGCGTGCGCGCCGCGGGCTTACATTGCGACACGTGCACACGCGGGGACGGTTCTTTGTGCGCGCGCGCTATTTCGAGGGACGCGGTGAACTTGACCGCGCGCGCGCGACCCTTGCGCGCTCCGCGTCAATCCCCCGCTCGGCCGCCGAAAATATTACTTACGCCACTCGTGAATAATGCAGCGCTCGGAATTCGGAAGAAATCAAGCTCTCCGTTTATTGATTTGCGCCCGCGGCAAAAGGGAGTTGCATACGCGAGGGGCGCGAGCTTTTAGCAGAGCTTTCACGCGTCCATTATCGCGGCGCGGTGATAAAAATAAACAGCAGATGTTACCGTTTAATTTCTAGTAAAATCTATAAACTGGATTAGGAAAAATAAAAATAACAGGACAAAATCGGTCTTACACTTCTGTAATGTTAATTCTACTTTTCTTTAAAGCCTTTACTAACGATTCTTACGAAAGTAAAACGAACGTGACATTTTTAACTAAATTTACTATGTAGAATCTACTGTTTATTATTTCCGTACGGTAAGTAAGTTGGTTACGTTGGTTAGCTGAATAACGTAAATTTATTAAGAATATTCATTCATTGTAGAATAGTTAAAGTAGTTAGTGAGTTCGTTGTGCTTCAATTTCATTTTTTTTTTTGTCGGGTGTACCGCAAATTCGAGATACTTTGCTGCATCGCGAAGCAGAAATTAAGGAATTGAAATAGTTCCAAGTGCAGAGAATCACTTCATTGATAATTTTGCAGAGGCAGCTGAACGCGTCATCCGAGTGCCGAGCCAACTCAGCGGCCACGCCCTCGCCCCACTATCCTTTATTCGCGTTTCACGACGTTTCTCCCACTTCTGCGCCTGAATCAGCTTCAATCATTCTTGCAACTACTGTGTACTTCAATTATAAAAGTCTCATTTATCTTATCTCTCTCTATTCAATTTATCTTATTTATTTTACTTTCAGGATTTTTTTTTGTACAAGTAGAATATCTTTTAATGTCAAATATGCATTTTACGGATAAATAATTCGTCGCCAAAATTAATATCCTGATTCAACTCTTCACGAAAGCGTGCAATCTACGATCACGTAAAAATGATTTTTAAAGAAGCCGTTACTTAATTCATTTTTCGCTTATTGCGAACTGTTCATTTTTAAATAAATTTTCCCCGACAAGCAGAGAAAATCCCAGCTTTACTAGAAAAAAAGTCCACCGATAAAAAAAAGAAGGTAACGACCGTCGAACACGCGGGATTATCGAAAAGTGCAAACGTCGAAGCACCGAAATAAAACGCGGAGTTGCAGTTCGGCAGCCGAGCGCGCGGGTGCACAGCTCGCCGGGCAAAAGCTGTATAAGAGCAGCGACGAGTGGAGGAGGAAGGGGGAGGGGAGGGGAGTGTGCCGGGCTGGCAAAAAGTTTCGGTGCGGGCGAAAAAGGCCCGGCTCGCATTGCGAACGGATCGAAATCCGGCCGGCATAGCGTCGATATACTGCACAATGGCGCTGTTGGTGCTGCTGCTCCTCTGCCCGCGCGCGATCATATGAGATAATCTGCGTGCGCACGCTCTCTTGGGGTCCGCAGCCGCGGTGGTGGCCTCGGGTGCTTTTCGCGCTGCCGGCGCGCCGGCATGACGTCACGCGAGCTCGCCGAGCTGTTACGTTGCCAGGGCGGCCGGTATGCGCGCGCGGACGGCGGGGGAGGCGGGGGAGGAGGGGGGGGGGGGTGGAGGGAGACGTAACGCTAACAAAGGACGACGCGAATCGCGTCGGCGCAACGATGGCCGCCGCGAATCGCAGAGAGAGGGAGAGAGAGAGAGAGATCATGCACATCGCGTGTGTGCGGGCGCCCAAGGGCCGCGGCTGGAGGAGGCATCTCTCTCTCTCTCTTTCTCTCTCATTCTCGCTCCCGCCTCTGTCTTTCTATCTTCGAGCGCGCGACCCGTGCGAATGCCGCTCTCGCTGCAGCGACCAGGGCCGCACTCACTTTGGGCACCACGTTTTTTCGTGATCGTTAGGAAAAAAATTTAATTTTACCCTAGCATTTTTTATCGCGAAGCTTTGTACAGCTTCCATCGGGGGCAGTGTAATTTTTCGATTTTTTGAGCTTTAGTTGAGTTATAACTTGATTAAAACTGTTTTCAAAGAATTTTTTTTTTATATAGAATCAAAATAGAATTTTGTAATTTAATTTAACTGTATACCCTACGGAAAATCGTATATGATTTGGTTATAGAAAAATTGGTTGCAATTAAAATTGTTTGCAAAACAGAATGGGTTTTCTTTTCTTTTATATGAATGACTTTTAAGTTAATATTATTTCACTCGTGTAAAAAAGACACAAAATAGCAGATGTACAGCTGTTTTGTTTTATGTAACTACATTTATATGCAACGATTTCGTTCAATTAAAATTTCGTACATGAAAACTGGTAAACCTCTGAACGAATAATTTAGTTATCTGTAACAGTAAACATGATAAAAATACAATTTTCTAAACTTCCAAGTTCCTTATTTAAAAAATGAAGCCTAATAAAGTAAAAGTCATTAAAGCCAGTCTAAAGCTAGCTTTTAAAGTATGAATTCTAATTATCATATCTTGTTACTGTGAGATATTATTATTTGGAACATTAATTGCATTGAAAAACTTGATGTATCTCTAAAAAAGTACTGACGCCATCTCCTTAGCGTCGAATTCAATGACCATACCGTCGTTCCTAACGAAGAAAAGCACATTTCAAAAAAAGCCTATTTTAATTTGCCTTTTTATAAGCACTACAGTAAAGTAAACTCTGCCAAACCCTGATAAACTTAGGGTATCATACGAATTATAACTCTAATTTACCAGGTTCTAAATGGGTTCACTTTTTTCGAGTGGCTTAAAAAAGGCAAATTAAAATTTGCCTTTTTTGAAATGTGCTTTTCTTCGTCAGGAACGACGATACGTATTCATGATAAATAAATAACTAAAATTTTGAAAAATGTATAATAAATTTTTATCAACAACAAATTCCGTAGGAAAAATGTAAATATTAACATTTATTTTTCTGCACTAATAAAATTAATATAATATTCCCATAAGTATAATGCACTCGATAACGTCAAATATCGTAGATTCAAAAATAAAAAATAACTTTGCAAAATTTGAAAAAAAGGTGTCCCCCTCCAGCGAATTCGCGTAGGTACGAGTCTGTTGGTTTCTCCCCGTCCCTCCCCGTCCACCTTTTACGTCGTCGTCGTCGTCGTCTTTGTCTCGACCGTGAGGCCGCCGCCGCCGCGCACAACAACCGGTTCCTCGGCGCGCCGCTCGTGCGAATTTCGCCTCTTCCGTTCTCTCTCTCCTCGCCTCTCCTCCTGCCCTCCTGCCCCCGCCCCGCATTTTTGCCTCGTTTCTCCCGGCGTGCGATGTGTATATATATACGCCGTGTGTACGCGAGGCGACCGGACGCCCTCCTTCCCCGCGCCGTCGCCCCGACACCGCGATTTAAAGCCGCTCTTACCATTGCCCGCGCGAGGAGAGGAGAGATTCTCTCCCTGCGCCTCGCTTCTCTCGAGGACGAACTTTCGAAAATTTCCAGCTCGCTAGCGCGCGACTTTTATTGTCTTCTCGATGCTTTATTTTGCGAGCGAGGTTAATGTCTCGAAGAAACGCGGGCTCCTTAGTTTCTTTGAATTTTGAAAACACGGATATTACTTGCGGACGCGAGTATCATTGCAATCGGTTACTGTGTAATCAGCTAAGAACATTACACTCGTACTACTGTGCAATTTCTTTTAAAGAAAATTATGCTTTTGAATTGGAAATTATTTATATTTAATTTTAAATGTTTATTTGATTACTCTGTACCTGGACAAATTTAAATAAAAATTAATTTAATAAATGTAATCCAATTTTACTTGAATTAATTACACGAGCAAAAAGATTTATAATATACAAGAATGGTTTCAACGGTGAACTAAAAACCCAGCATCGTAATATTAACGTAATAATATTTTTTCATAATACAAGCTTATAAATCTGATTCATAATTTTTAATAATTTTTTCTTACTCGGAGCTCATTATTCTTGAAATACAATCTTATTAAAAGCTCTTGTACTTTATCAGTGATCAAAATGAATGTAAGTTAATATTAAAAGAAAATTTCTTATTCTTCAACTTTAATCACGCTACCTATTGTCTAAAAAAAATTATAATTTATAACAAGGCAAACTGCAATTTAAAAGTTATGTAAATTTTTTTTTAAACAATGTTTAATTTTTAAACGACCGTATGCTTAATGAATTATTGTCGAGAAGCTCATTGATTTTTAAGTAAATATGATAAATAAATTTCCATCGTGACAGCGAGTTTTGTATCAGACATTCAACACCATAATTAAACATACCGAAGATATAATCTGCAAAATGAATTCATCGTTGCCTCTTTTTTTTATCTAATTTATGTATCTATCCACGGTGTGTATGAACAACCTTTTAAACAAACCGAATATAAACACGTTTGGCAATAAAATCACGTTTTTATAGAATTCCAAGAATCTATCGGTAATTAATTATCTTTTAAATTCGCTTTACCTTGAGTATGAATATACCCAATAATTACTTTTAAATTATTCCTAATTTTTATGCATATTTCTTTACTATCATAATCCAGACAAGTGAAAAAGCACTTGATTTAAGTGAAAACTAAGGTAATGGAGCTTAAAGAAGTTCAATTTTTTCTCAAATTGAGCGATTACCCATTTTAATTAAGTAATTTTTTCACATCTTTCAAATTTCATTATGAGATTGAATATAATAAAAATTAAAAGTACCTTGTAAAAAAATTAACCATATATAGACTCGAATATTCATATTCTGGCCAATTTATGGTTACTTTTTTAACGGGTTAGCAAGAAGAATTTTGTATTTAATTTCAATTTTAAATGAATGTTACTATTGTTTAAACATGTCAAATACACTACCATTATTTTTTACAACTAACAATGAGGACACCGCAAAAAGTGGCACATCTAACCGTAAGACAGTAAGATTTTGCAAAAACTAAAATCGATGCAAACGTCCGCGAGCAATTTGCGAAAGCATCGAAATCATTTTTACTGCTGTACGTGCCAGCACTGTCAACCGAGTCCAGTCAGGCGTATTTTAAGAGGAAAACGTGATAAAATCCACGCGCGTATATAGAAAAGCAGTCGGGAGGGTATCGACTCGACAGAACGAGCGAAAACTGTCGTAACCGTTCGGCGGAGATAAGATACCGGGTGCGGTTCGTTTATGTAATAGGAAAATATTTTTATCGGCGCCGGTGAGGCCTTCGATCCGCAATAAAACGAAATTAGCGCGACGCCGCATTGCCCCCCCGGGGGTTCGTCGGGCGTCGCGACCTCTGCCCTTTAAAGGGGGAACTCGCTACATATAGGTATACGCTCTTCTATATGTGTGTACACATCTCAGGTGGGCGATTTGTCCTCCGCTATCTTACCCCTGCAGTCGGACTACGCCCAACGTCCTCCCCGAGCTTTCTACCCTTTAGCCCTCGCTTTTGCCCGGGCTCCGACGAAATTCAAATATTCAAAACGCCGAATGAAATATGCTGGTGCCCGCGCGATAAGTTATCCTGCTGTCGCTGTTACTGTATATGCTCGTTTTACGCGTCGGCATTTATTATTGAGATGTAGAAAATTTATCATTGAAGTGTACTTTTGCATATCAAACTATATTAATGCGATGAAGTAATGTGAGCTTTTAAATTGTTACTACAACTAAATTCATTTTTTTAAAAGAAAAGTTATATTGTTGGGTTAGTTTTCCTTACAAATGAGAAAAAATTAACTTTTGACAGCAATAAAGTAAAGGAAAAAATGTTAACTTTATAAGGCATTCTCTGGGTAACTTTTCCTTTCGGTTATATAGTTCGACACTTAAATAGGTAATACTGATAAACTTTAAACTTCGGTGGTTCTAATTTTATAACAGTCGTTTTCTCCATCAATAGTGCTTATTTTTTTCGTGAAAAATAAATCGTGATGTATTTGTTTAAAATATTCATGTCTAATTTAATGCTTCTTATTATCTTTTATATTAAAGGGGGGATTTTTTAATGTATTTATTATTTAGAACACGCCTTCTTCGTATTATTTTATGTTTTGTTAGCTTAGTTACAAACAAATAAAAAGTGCGCTTTAGTAAAATAGAATTTTTTTTACTTTGCCTTTACAAAATTAATTTGGCGAATGTTTAAAAAGAAATATGCATTTCATATACTTTTTAATTTAATGTAAACAAGTTCGCTTGAAAAGATATTTTATTAATTCAAATTCTTATTACTTCTTTGTTCAAGAAGTTTACAGAAGACCTTCCTTTTACAAAAAAATAACATTAACCAGCATGATCATTAAATAAATATTTTGTATTTAAATTAATACTCTTAATAAAACGTCTTCAAGGCGCAACTCTACGTAGGTAAACAAGCCCTCGAATTCGCGATGCGTCACGGCCATTCCCGACCTCTCCAGTCGCTGACTAAGGGCAAAGCCGCACGCGCTAACGTAGACGCCGGAGGGAAGGGGGAGCTTGCAAGCTCACCGCCGCCGCTGCGGCTTCGATTTTCGCGGGCTCGGCCGGTGCACCCTGACTCACTCCCCTCTCCCACCCCCCGTGCCCCTTCCCCTTCTGCGGACTTCTAGTACGTTCTGCCCTTTCTCGTGTTTTCCAGACCTCCCCTCCTGACCTCCGCTACGTCATCGCCCTCGGCGTCTGACTGGTTTCCTCCCCTTTCTCCTGCGCCGGCTGTGCAGCCGTGCAAGCTCGATGCGGCCGTAACGCGACCGTCTCGCCGGCGGAGAACACGGACCGGTCCATGACGCAATTTTTTCTTTTAACGAGTCTGCGGTATAGTAGTATTTCAACGTGTTGTAGGATCTGAGTATGAAGAAGTGAAATAGTGTAAAGTCACTTGTTAAATTCAAATAAAATAGCCTCCAATTTGCCATTTACCTTTCGTAGATTAAAAAAATGTAAATATGTGTATTTAGTTCTTACTATCGTTGTTAAGCTTCTTTTTAATATTTAAAATTTGAGAATACACATTTAAATAAATTTTGCCTTCTTTAAAATGTCGTGATTATTTTTAAACTGCCAATTCAATTTCATTGAAAACTGAAAGCGTTCAAATGAGTATACGTTTACATAAATGAAATGTCCAGGATGATGTTACTCTGTTTCCTTTGATAAAAAAAAAATCTTATCAATTACGATTACGATTACGATTACGATTATTAAAAGCATTTGCGTTTATACAAACATTTAAAATTAAAAGACTTAAGCAAAAAACACACTATATATTGAAAATTATTTAAATATTTTCAATTTTTATAAATTTATATTATAAATTCTAATTATTACATTTTTACAATTTCAAAAAAAATGCAATATACATTAAAATTACCGACAATTTCAACTGTTTTCGTTGCTACATTGTAAAAACTAAAAAAAATATTGCTTTCTAGTATATGAAACAGCGAGAAATTTCAACAGGACTGTAAGTTTCACCGTCATTTTCTCAGTCAGTTGACGGTGGGAGCCTGTCTTCCTTTTGCAACACCGGAGCTTCTGGAGGAGTCCTCCAGAGGCGTAGATCGATTCGTTCCCGCGGGCACGAGAGTACGAGACTCCCGGCTCGTCTCGGCGAGAGAGACAGAGAGAAGCCCAGCAGGTTACAGCGGCGGTCAATATCACGGTCCGTTCGTTCCACGCTGCGTTTACGCGAGAACCGACTCTCCGTCCCTTACCCTTCCCACGCGCGATTTTTAACGGCATATACCTAATTATATTTAAATGCGATTAATGATATTTTTACTGACAAAATTAGCCTAATTCAATAGGTAATATCCACATTAAAAAAAAAACTTAGGCGTATATGTTTCATTATAATTTTTTTTCTTCGCATTTTAAAACTCAAATTACGGCGTGTAGGAGGTATTATAATAAAACTGAAATCTATCGAAATAAAAAGGTTACAATATTGCGAAAGTGAATGAATAACGCAGCGAACGAAAGCGGAAAAACTATTTAAAAAGTTAGCATTATTGGCACAAGTAGCACATAAAAGAGCTCTCATTCATTTGTTTACTGTCTAAAAATAAATTCTTCCATTAAGGCCGTACCCGACAGACCTCGTAAATGGACGTCGATACCTCCCACTTCCTTTTTATATCGTGGGTGCAGCACCAGCTGATCAATATTTGTGAAAAACTATACACGGTGCAGTGCGATATTTTTAGTATGAAAAAATATAAATTTAAAATTGAACAATTTCAAATAAACAAATAATAACATTACCTTCACATACATACTTTAATCGTTTAAATTTAAATACTAACTACAATAATCAACATATATTTTACCATATCATTACGAGTGAAAAAATAAATATTTTAGGTCCGTACTAAAGCGAATCATAAGAAAATGTTTTTGAGTACTTTAAAAAGACGGTCCTGCGTCGAGGCAGAGCACCAGAAAAATTGTTATACCTCACAGCTTTACAGCGTGCGCGTATATACCGAATAAGAGCTTGGCGCGCGCTCAGCCCTGAGGGAAATCGCGGAAAAAAGGCGCAAACGAAGACGCTTCCGGCGCGAAGTCTGCGGGGTCGACGACCCCCCGACGTATCTGGGAGGGGGGCGGGGAGGCGGAGCACCGGGCTCGGTCTTGAATTCAGGATAAGTGCGACCCCCGCTAGAAAGCCACCCCCGCGTCATCAGTTTTACTTGCGCACGCGCACCTCTGCCTGCAGCAACTGCCGGGAGATTTTCTTCTCGCTCCTCGCGATTCAATTTCTTATTTATTCATTCGACTTTTTCTTTTATTTTTAAACAACTTTATTTTGACTTTTCGTGTTTACCCGTCCGGTTTCAATTAACTCCGCGCGGCTTTTATTTTCGCACTCGTCTCGTGTATTTTTAACGAACTTTTTGATCATTTTTAACAATCTTGTTCTTTTTTTACGTATATTTGACATTCTAATTATATTTTTTTTATAAATTATTGAAAAATACGTGTTATTTTTACGCCTAGTAGACAATTTGATTTTGGTGTACTCATTTTAGTTACGGAAATAGATCGACCAAAATTTGTAACCACCCCGTAGTCGAAGAAGCCACAAAACACTAAGCACTCCGCGGGACCGTCGGAACGATCGTTAAACATCTGCGCACGACATCCGCGGGACCGGCAATTTTTCCCCGACACCGTAAGGGCAGGCGCGTATTGGGCCATTCCCGAGTTGTGCCGTCTGCCCTCCGCGTCGCGCGGACCTCGCGATATCGCGTGAGCCACTCAACTTAAAAGCAAACCCAATGAATTCGTTTCCCGCCCGTTTGGACTTTCCGCGAAATCCCGAGGACTCACGTGACTCTCGAGAGGCTGCTGTCGGTATTTAATATTTATCCCCGTTTAACATTCGTGATTCCACTTTATTTATTTTTTCTCATAAAACTGAACCGATTTTTAATAGTTGCATCTGAAAGAACGAAAATATTGTTTCTGGTTTGAGATTTTAACTGTGAATCTTAATTTGTTTGTAATAATTTTTCGAGTTTTGGAAACAATTAAATTTATCTCCTTGCACAGGTGCCTAAATTCTGGTATTTTGTACATTTCTCTATTTTTTTACATTTTATTACAAATATAGTTATGAAAAAAGTGTTGATCATTCAATTAAATTTTACCCAAAAATTGTCAAAGGGGTATAAGGAGTATTATCAAATGATCGTATCGTTGTAATATTTTTATCGTTAAAATTCAACAATCAAGTAAATATTCTTCATTAACAGTTAACTTTGTTTCGAAACTTATCTTCGTGTACACTCTTAATTGTTGTGCTGATCAAACCATAATTTAAACAATAAAAATAAAAAATACGTAAATAAAAATGAAAAAATTTAAATGTATCATTTAAAAAAAATTCACGGTGAAAAATACTCTATTAAAAATAATCAATTTGAATGTAAGCAATTTTATTATAGCTTTTTACAAAATTGACATGAAGAAAATGATGCCACATGTCCTTCAAGGCCAACTTGTGAGAACAATATAAAATTAACTATTGTTATTTCAAACAGAACTTTTATCTTAAAAGTAAGTTTGCTGAACACAGTCGCATAAACTTACTCTTAAAAGCAGACAATAAACGCATTAGCGAGAGTCATTCATGCCAAGCGGAGTGTCCAATCGTCCGGTCTATACTCGTTCATTCAATTCCCTCGCAGCTCGGGGACAGTCGAATCGATAGGAGTGCGCGCGTACCCGTCGAGCCTCGGGGATTGCCGATTGCGTAACGAAGACCGCGGCCGTTCGAGCGCGTAATTCGCCAGCGTCTCCTCCCGCCTCTCTCTCGGGCCGGGGCGCAATTTCGCCGGCGCCGATGCTATCGACGAAACTCCGGCCAATTATCCCCCGAAAGAAACGTCGAACGCGGCAACGGCCGAAAAAGGCTGCAGGGACGACGGTTGGCCGGGACAAAGGCGAGGCTAAAAAGGAAGAGAGAGAGAGAGAAACTCGCGAAAGTGTACCGCGAACGCACGCGCGCGAGGAAGTAATGATCGGCGATTATCCTCCGGCGAATGGAGGATGTCACTTGGACTTTGTACGTGCTGCTTTCCCTTCCTCTTCCTTTTTTTTCGCCTTTTCTTTTATGACAGTTACAATGAAAGACTATGGCCGCATTGCGATAGATAAGTGTGTAACGTCGGATGTGTCGTTGCTGTCAGGGTGGAGCGCCGCTACGACGCGATGCTAAGCGACAGTTATTAATTTGTTGACGAAAAGCGGATATGCTATAGAGTTAATTTATTATTTCGTCGGAAAGCACACGATTGTTTGCTGCTTGAACTCGAAAGATAAAAAATTATGCGGTTATAAATAATATGTACGTAATCGATTTTACCTATATATACTGTCTATCCTTATTCGAGCGTAATAAATCTTTTATTTTACAAAATAATCAATATTACACATTAATAAAGTAATATCAAATGTTTGCAGGGTATTTCAAAAAAAAAAAAAAAAAAAAACAATTATGGCCAGTTGCACGAAAGAAAGCGAAGAAAAATGAAGACGAGGTGAAACCGTCAACATCTGTCGGGAAAGTAGTAAATTGCGAATTTTTTCGCGAGGTCCGATCGTCGAAACACCTGAAAATTTTAATCGCGATCGCGAGACTTGCGGAACATCTTGCAGGCCTTTTATAAGCGCGAGCACAGGTGTGACAAACCGCTTCCGAATTCATCGTCGCTCCATAAATTTGCGAGCCTCAAAATTGCACCGACAATTCGCTGAAAGCTCGAGGTGGAGCGAGTCGAACTCGGTTGTTAATTTTTGAGCAACACTTCCTCGCAGCTGAGCGGCCCGGTGCAAATTCGCCGCGGTGCACATGCGACGGCCGTAATTAATCGAGTCATAGAAAATAATCGATCGATGCCGAAAAATGTTAACATGTTATGTTAATTTGTATCATTAAAATTTAAATATAATCTTCATCGTTTTCTTATATTTTACTTCGAATATAATATGTAGAAATAATAGCTAATGGACGCGGAGAAAAAGGTTGCCTTAAAAATTACTATATAGACTTCGATAAAGTGATAAACTTGGAAAAAAAAACACTAAAATTAGTTTTAAATATTTATAATAAATTGTACTACATTTATGGAATAAGTAGCTAGTCGCTTTCTTAATTTTCGTGATTTTTTCAATTTATCCTCACTTTAGATAAGACTGTACAGAAATTTTTATTGAAACTTTTTTTTTCTATACAATAAATACCTAAAACACGTAATTAACCTAGGAAATTACTTAAAAAGTATGCAAAATACTTTCATACGTACAAGTCAATTTCTCCAAAACGTGTTTACACGGAATAAAATTACAATTGAATACCTCAAACAAAAGAAAGGCTAACGTAAATATAAGAAACGCAAATACCAACGAATTTTGGATCACCCCACGAGAAAAAAAAGGCTCTAAAACCTGCCGAGCGAATGTCTTCCCCCACGCCGTGCGGTCCGTCGAGTGTTCCGGTTTTGCAGGTCCGCACGCACACCACTTCTAATTTCACTTTTCTTTGTTTCGCGCCGAGTGGTATAAGAAGCGACGGCGGCGGCGGGGGCACCTGACGCGCGCCTACCTGCCGCCAGTGGGCAGGTGAATCGAGTCAGGTGCCGGGCCAACAGATGGGTGCCCCGTCGTTGCAAACGGTCCGGCGAGCCCCCCCTCCTCTCCCCCCTGCCCCCGGTCCTATCTCGTAAATGTGGGTTACTACTAGCGATGACTAACGCTTGCTGCGAGCGGTCGCGTGCCCGCGCGTCTCCCTTGGCCGGCCGACAAGTCCACGTGCCTGCACGACGCGTATCGTCCCCGACGCGTGAGGATTTACCGGCGAACACGCGCGCTGGAGTCGGATTTTTTTTTTAATGTTTTCGTTACGACTGGGGACGAGGGAAGGCCGGCGCGTGCACCGTGACGGTATGCGTTTTGTGTTTGGAAATGTAAATTTTTCGGTTTAAAGTGGAGGTACCTGTTGTAGGGATTGAAATGTACTTTCCGATTTTCAAAATAGAATCGTTCGCTTTATGAACAGCGGGATGGGCATTTAATTGTCCCACAGGCTGATCCATCAATTTGCAACAGTGTTTTACGATTTATTTTGACGGTTGCTTTTTTCTTATTCCTCTGGATTCCAGTATTACTTCATCTGATTGTAACGTCAGACGAATATGTTTATTAAAAGTTTCCAATGTGCTATTATAGGTAATTAAATACGTTCTATAGAGCAACAATTATTGTTTATTCTCGAATATGTAATGCGTATTTTCGTTAAAAAAAATTATTAACAGGTAAGAGAAAACAAATTAATCGTTTTTCTTACACAAAATAGGATTAAATAACAAAATAAGAATGCAATGAATTCAGGATTTGATCAAGATAAAATAACTTACAAAAAATTATAATTGTCAATATGTTTTAAAAAAAAAAAAAGTAAATTGTCACCGTCTGGATCTGAAGATTGTTTTAAATTTTTAATTTTTAAATTTAGAAACTCGCACCGTGCCAAAATTATGTTTTAATAATATTTAGACAATCTTCAAAATAAACCTTTTATCTTATTTTTGCAACAATATTGGTACTAGTACTTGCGCACGAGGAAACGTATAATCTGCTTTCTTAAAAACACTTTTCTTTTCTTTTCGAATACCTATATTTGTATTCATGAGTCATTCGTCGCATAAAGAAACCAGGCTACACGCGTTTAATAACACCGCCGACGTAGGAAAAGTTGCGCATACCAAAAATATTTTGATTTAAGGTAACAAAACATTCCAAAATTGGTTTTAAAGCACCGATAATTTCGCGCGTGTAGATTTAAAATGAATTTTAAATGGACGGTTCACTGAATCGAATAATTTGAAGAACTGCGAATGGAACGCTTAATCACGTCGGTTGATATACGCACACTTTTTTCACCATAAATAAGTCTGCGTACTCAACAGACCAGTAACAAAATTTTGTCGCGCTCCAAACTCTTTAGCAGACTAATTATAAAAAGATTCGTGCGCACTTCTCCGTATCTTCTTTATTAAAATGTGTTTAAAATAAACCCGCCTTCGCGACAATGATCAAGTAGACCATCAATCCACTTTGACACGGAGATCATCACGCGTCGTGAAGGCCGACGAGGGAAATTTTCACCTTCCATCGAATGGACGATCTTATCGGTGCTAAATCACGACCACCGCAACTGGGTCGTATTTTAATGTAGATTCTAATTTGTTCCATTATTCAAACAAATGCACCTGTCTGCTTATCCATGCAAACTAATTGCGATCTTTAGAGTGGTCTACAAATTAATTATTCCTTTTTCAATTTACTCAAAAAAAAAAAAAAAATCAAATTATTAATAAATGTGATCTGTCTAAACAGAAAGATAATTATAATGATCGAGCAAGTAAAAAGAAAAATTTGGTTACACTTCATTGCAAATGTTTACAGACAATAAGGAAAACTGCGACCATTCGTTACAGTATAATTTGCAATTACAAAAACATTACTGATTCGTGAATTTTCCAAGTTTTATAAAAATTATTCCACTACACGGAAAGAAAAATCTTACTCCTCCAGTAGGTACACGGGTACTCGAGAAGTATAGGGTTATTCTTACTGTATT
>JAXIUT010031553.1:0-14758 GCA_035586675.1 Eurytoma californica | reverse complement strand
ATATTACATTGGAATATTTCATACTGCATGGAATATTACAGAAATATTACAGAAATATTCCATGCTATGTGGGCATTGTTGTAGCATCACGCTTAGTTGTTCACAAAGTTCAGAATCTTTTTGTGAATTTGGCTGTCTTCTAAATTACTAAATTTTACGTTGGAACGATGTATTTAAAGTAACTGTGATTAAAATAAAAATGTCGAAAATGCTCAGCAAAAACACGATGGCGTCGGGCTGCAAGCTGGTGGACCTGCTGGACTGCCTACTGTGCGGGCGCGAGGTGCTGAGCTTTCGGATGTCGGCGGGCCGCCACGGCAGGACGCCGTCGGTGAGCATGAGGCTGCGCTACGTGATGCGGCGCTCCTGGTTCACCTGCCTGACGATGCCAGGCAGCAGCCAGGAGGAGGACAGCTGGTTCGATCAGCAGCGATTCATGTACCTGCGGCTGCGCCGCCTCGTCGGCAGCGTCAACGAGCACCACCTCGAGCGACTTCACTACGAGCGCGAGCTCCTCATGTGCGACGGCACCCAAACGAACCGGCCCAAGTCACCCTCGTGGTCCACCTACTCAGGTCGACTCCTTTACTTTGGTCTTTCGAATAAGGGCAAATAGGGGTTGTAAGTTGTTTACTTGTTCGTGAGTGGGCGACTTGTAAGTTTCTTTACTGAAAACAGACATTTAAAAGCAATTAATAATTATTAAAAGTTGTCGAAAGCAGTAGAAATCAATTGAATGTTAATCCTCCTTACAAAAACTATTTAGTTGAATTAAATAAAGTTTTAGTTAATTCATAATAATTTTCGTTAATTCGATTATTCATTTAAATCAACCAAAAATGCTTCCTTGTAGAATTCAACAAATTATACTTACATAGTTCTTTACGATCATTATTGCTTTAATTTCATTAACTTTAAGGCTTGATGCACATAGGCTACGGGGAATACGGAGGGAAGTATTTCTTCTACTACGGCAACATGAACGAGTCGGTGTACGAGTGCAAGGTGGTCGACCTGTGGAGGATGAACATGGCGCGCGACAGGAAGCGGAAAGTCACGTCCGAAAAGAAGCCCTGCTACGACCTGGTCATCAACGTCGAGCTCAAGTGCTCGCCTGAATTTGCACCTCTGACCGTCAGGTACTTTTATATTCCTTGAATCGTGGAAAATTCCTTTGGTAACTTTACGATGCGTTCGTTTTCAATCTGTAAAAAAAAGATCCATGATGAATTTCGACGAGCTTGAGGAAGCAGCCTTGTTGAGCAACAATCACCACTCGGACTTGTACCTGAAACTGAGCATTTTCTGCCCGGCCTCGGTGTCGAACAAACTGCCCAGCAATTTCGTCTGGGAGCTCCGCAGTCCACGAAGAAATAGGAAAGATGCCGTCGAACCGGTTCCCTAGTTCCGTCTCGATCGTACCACTTCCTTTTTTTTAAAGATCCTACTCTTTTTACTAGTCTAGTATTTTTTTGTAAAGCTGCCGAGGCGTTTGGTAGATCGCTTTTATGATAGTTATATTATCGATATTTTTATTTATACTTTTTTTTTAGAAAGGAACATAAAAGAAGAATAAATTTTGTTACGTTTTATGAAGCTTTTAAACCGTATGAGATTTTAGTTAACGCGGTGAAGCCGAGACGGAAGCATTTAAGCTCTTGTTTTTTAAATGCGTTTAAGTTTGTGTCGCTGTGATGCAATAAGATTTTATTATTTTTTTAAGTACTTTATTATTTAATAATATTTTTTAAGATTACTTGGTAGCACTATTACTGTTTCAGAAAAAAAAATCTTCCTTATCAATAAATATAAATTGTTATTCTGAATTTTGTCTCTATGTAATGACAACAATGTATAATTATTTCTATTTTTTAATTTCTTAAAAAAAAATAAGAAAATATAAATTTTTAAACCTATAATTAAAATATTTAATGATAAAATAAAAATTTAATGAACTGCAATAAATGTAAACGAAGTTTACTTTTCAATATTGAAAATTTATTTACAAGAGTGAAACAATCGTTGCATGAGCTATAACAATTATCCTAAGTTTTGGGCGGCTATTTCGCTAGTTTCTTCCATTTCCTGGTTAGTCTTACGTACGTAGCGAGTTCCATTGAGCTTCCTCGCACGGTCCTCAAGTATGCCAAAGGCCACGTGATTTAGGTAAGTGCCGCTTGGTAAGGCAATTCCTTGAAAACGATACATACGATCCGTCTCCTCCGATTTTATCTTATGTACCGAAGCGATGGTTGAACGTCCTACAATGCCTGTATTGCCCACCATTGGTCCTTTACTTATGTCGATGTGATCACCAACCCGGTAAAGCGTCAATCTTTTGGATAAGTAGATAATTTATTATGATTTCAGATTTATTTTATATTTAATATACAATCGGAAAGAAATTTGAAAAATTTAGAAAATATCTCGAACCTGTTAGTAACATTTGACTTTGCAATATCTGGAATCTGTTTGCTTTTAAATGGATTGTCTTGAAACATATCCAGGGCTAATTCCTCTGAGACCTCAAGTCGTTCCACTAGAAACTCCTGACGTGTGAGTTTTACAAACTGGGCTGACATTGCTCGCAGCTCTGCATTTGAGGGCCTCCAATCCTCCAAGTCCAGTACCACATCATATACAAAACTGCCTGATTTTATATTTGGCCATGGAAAACTGAAATATATTTTTAATTTTTAATTTTCAATATTAGCTTTTACAATTTATATAAATAAATCTAAAGTTTATACAAATTGAATTCAAAGAAATTTTTAAGTCTTATTCTTTTTAAGTAAAACTATATCTAATTCTATTTTTTAGCTAGTTTTAATAAACAAAGAAAATTATACCTATGGAGATACAATGGAATATCATCTTTAAAAGCTGATTCTATCATAGCGCCCAGCAAGAGTGAACAGGTACGCCAAAAGGCAGGGTTGAGCGCCATTGAATCTCTAGGCATTTGCATGGTTAGTAGGTTTAAGTCACAGTCTTTGACAAATGGTTTATGCATATCCCAGGGAGCACCATCTACTAGTGCCAGTGCAGAATTTTTACAAACTTCTTCAGAAATATGTCTAGCACAATCATATGGAGTTGACAAATTTTGGTTCATGCTCATTTGTAAAGGATCTGCAAACTTATCAACGGGATGATATGTGACTGTGAGCTTTTCAATACGACCTACTTCACTTTTTTGTCTTTCCAATTCATTATTAAATATAATATTTCTTCGTTTCCTCCATTCAGATTTGACTGAACTGCTTGAAACACTGGAGGTACTGGAATATCTTGTCTGAGCTTGAGCTCGCAGCCCAACCTTACATACATTTTTGAATCTGCAAAAACATGCAACACTATATTTATAAGTAATTTTAACCTTGATAGAAAGTAAATACTTATAAATTAAAAGAATACCCTTGGAGCATTGTAAAATTTGTAGTTGTACGAGGTTATGTTTAATACTACTTTAGACACGATTAGATCATTAAAAAAAACAGTGATATCCTAAAATTCATTATTTATTCAGTAGTATATGTTGATATACACAGTGTCAAAATATAATAGTTTAAAACTTCGTTGCAAACAGCAGGTATAATAAATAATACCGGAGAAAAACACGGCGCAAGCACTTCGTTCGTAGAAATGAAAAACAATGTGAGTGATTGTTCGTCGATAGTGCAGTTTTCTGTATTCCCAACAAAAGTTCACTGTGGCGGGAAATTTGAATATATACAATATGTGCATACTTTAAGTTTCTCAAAACAGTAGTTATTTAGTAATACTATAATTTTTAAATAGTTTATTAGTTAAATTTATCAGTGTTCATTAACATTTTGGGAAATTATGATTTTTTATTTATATATCGATTAAATTCTTAGTTGCGAGTTATTTGTGACTGCATTAGAATCAAGATAAACCCATTTTCAAAGAATCTTTATAATCTATAAATATTTAAAATAGGCTCGTGCTAAAAATATAAGTAAATACATTATTTTTATTTATTTGATTTTGTTAGATTTTAAACTAAATAACATTTCTATTTACAATAGGTCTAAGTCACATGGAAGGCGACTATACATAACTCTAATCTTTATGCTCCATACAAATAGAAAATCAGGGAACCATTTACGCTTGGTTCGATTTAATCGCAGAAGCTCGTCGAGAAACTCCCCTAGGGAGGCGCATATCGAAGCAGATGCATTTTTCCGGGAGAGCGCGCGTCCCACGGGACCCGCCTCGGGGCGCGAGCGAGCGTTTTCCTCAAACCGATGCCCCAAGGGCTTTGATATCGAGGCGCGCTTTCGGACGATTTCGCCGAGTCAGTCACGCTCAAACGTGTGGTCCTCTACACGCGTTACAGGCCATTTTTCGGAATTTATTTTCTTTTAATTTCGCTTATTCATGAAAACTGATTTCATAATAGTGAACCTTCCTTTTTTCGGAAACCACTGAGGATTGTATTTTAAATGTAAGAGTGAAAGTGCTGATTTAGTGATATTCATTAGTTTTTACTTAGAAGCTTTCATACATATATAGCTTTAGAATCTAAAGTCTTTGTCCATTTACTCATATTGTATAATTAAGATTTAATTCTTATTTCTTTTTTTACTATACTATTTATTACAACAAGGTACGCTTTAGACTTATTACATATGAGTGATGATCGTACTGAAAGAAAGTTTAGTTAATTATTAAATGCTTCATTATTATATGGCAAAACATGGCTGGAATCAATTCAAGCACGGTCATTAGGTCAAATCCTGCGAAATAGACTACATGTATCAATGTATCATTTCTGTACATTTCCAGTTCATGTCATGCACGAGACATCGAGAAATTTTTTACAACGTCGCCAATTTACCAGAAGACTTGGCGGTGGCTTTACAGGGAAGCTTGCACTCCTTGCCGTCGTCGCGACGTCAGAGAAGCGCCTTTTGTCAAGAGCGCGTGTGAACTCGAAATTTCCTTTTTCAAGGGGAGGCGCGTCTTCGAAATTCTCCTCTTTTGTGCATAAGCGCCTTGCTGGCCGGTTCCTTTATGCGCTAGACTTCTGAGAGAATCTGCCACTTCTTTTGCCAGTAAGTTTTTTCCAGAGGGCTAGAACCAGCTTTTGCAAAATTAAGTTATATTCTTTTTTTTCTTCTTTACTTTATCTTTTGCGTGTCTTCATCTTTAAGTAAAAAAATAAGCAAATTTAAAATTACCTGTACATTAACCTCTACTTGTTTTTTCAGATTTATTTTCTCATTATAAAATACGGTGTTAAACTTTTTCAAAATTCTGGCATGCTTTATGCTATTGCACAATTATGAATCATACAAAAAAATTTAGAATTATTTATTACCCAAGAAAAACTTCATCCACATATCACATAAAATAAATAAAACGTTAACAAGTAACTTTTGATCCCACGCAGCCCGATTTAACCGTCCTATTTTCAAACTTAATGACATAACACCACGACTCCCGACAAACGAGGGAAAAAAATATCGTGACGCAGGCGTTGCAGATCAAAGGCGACAGCTGGCATTCTCGCGCGTCGAAACGAATAAACTCGCGATTGTGTCTGGCGCGAGGCGCGAAATTCAAATTGAAGTGGGCGAGGTGTGGAGCGGCGGGGCGGGGTAGAGCTTCGCGAGCGCCATTCAACCGTAAGATGCGCGCTGGCTTTTCCGCGAGGCGCCAAGAAGAAGGGGGCCGCGAGATAAAGGCCGAGCCTCCCTGAGTCGTCGCTTTAGCGGCCGAGGCAAAAGAAAAACCGTTGGCGCGCAAACAACCGCCGCCGAGGGGGTCTTTGAGGATCGTTTTATTAGACGCCGGCCTGTTCACACTGATTCGAGGATTGCCCGGAGGACGGGCCGAGCGCGCGCCCGTGTGTGCGAGCGAGCTCCGCGCGGTAGTCGCGGAAGAGATCAAAGGCCTCACGAGCGGCGAGGATCAAAGGGGATCGCGCTCGCGAACACTCAAGCGAAGTCAAGGTGCGCGAGTCGCGCTCACGGGGAGGGGACGCACGAGACGCCCCAGAACTGTGCGGGGATCGCTTTCATTTTCGAAAATGGATGCTACTGGTTATTCGTTGAGCTTTTTTTTACCCGTTCGTCGGTCTGACCGCCCTTTCAATAATGACATCATTTGCCGTCAAAAGTTGATTTACAGCTTCTGATATTTCTTGGATAGATGTTTTGCAAAATTTTTCAAATCAAAGTGTTCTGCTTTTACTTTATCATACTTAATACAATCGAATGATTGATAGAATAATTACCTTATGAATACAGTTTTTCAATACGCATATTTGCATAATCTTATTTAAATAAGCAAATATTACTCCGAAATAATTAATATTCTTTTAATCGCACCTAATACAGAAGAAATTTTATGTTGAATGATCAAAATATACATACCGCGTCGAAATTAATCTATGTAAATGAATAAATATTTTGTAGGAAAACCAATTTATATTTCGAAGTAATAAAATCTATTAATTGCTTTTTCTTAAAATACTATAATTTCAAAGACGATATCTGACATACAACATAGGCGTTTAAAAGTAGGATTACAGCTGCTAGTTAGAAGGTCTTGTACATGGGGGCGGGATGAGCGGAAGAGGGAGAAAGAAAGAGAAACTCGAGAGGCAAGGATCAAAAGGTGTAGCCGAAGGGGCGGAATTTTTCTCGTTTCGCTACTCAGCTGTTCCCCTCGCCGCAAAATAATCGGCGCTCCAGCTCCAGCCGTTGAAAACGGCTCGGTTCTCGGCGCACAAAGTGCGTCCCGGTGGCGGATACCCCAGGCGACGTCGCACCTAGGTGCGAACGGTGGTTCAAAATTTGCCGAGGGGCGGGGATCTCGAGCTTATCTCGCCGCACAAAGAAGCGCTTCCGAACGCTCGGGGATATTTAATCCGTTTTACAATGGTCAAGTGATATCTCAGAAAGCTCGAGATGCTGTGGGCTCGATGGGCACCTCCCACATTCATTGTCTGCGATTCACTGAGCGTGCGAATGAAACATTCAAGGATTATTACCGGGCTGATACTTCAGAGGGAGAGATGTGTTTTAAAACCCTTTCAAACCCGCTGATGCATGAGAGACTTCGAAGGGGGGTCTCAAGTATTTTCACCATAATCAAGTACATAATGCCACCGATGACTGATTTATTAATTTTGATGTTAAAGGCAAAGCACTTACATAATGATAGTAACAGAAATATAATTCTTCAAATCACAACAATCTTAATTAGGTGTACAACCACCTGCGTAGTAAAAAATGCAATATTTATTGCAAATAGTTAATTTCATATTTGAGCTTTTAATGTTGTTGTATAGTTAATTTCGATGGTAATGTAATGGTCAGCATAATATTTTACATTTTGTTTATATGAAATTGAGTCGAGATGCACCTTCATCAATAGATCGTCAACTTACTGTTAAGAATTCCTGTAAGCACAGTTAATCAATTAATCGCAATTCATTGAGATCATGTTGTCAGGATATTTAATTTCAATGTCTTCATAAATTGTTACTGCCATGAACAAAATGTAAGTATTAAATTTAAAGAACTACTTCAACTACTTTTTACTCATTCCCAAAGCAATTAACTTAGTTTTTCAGATTTACCTGAGAACATTTCGAAGGTTTGAACAGTGGTAGGTCTTGAAGGAACAGAGCGAAGAATCTGTTTCCCAAAGGAACAAGTAAACATCTCGCGGGAGAAGAAAGAAGCGGGTGGCTTAGAATCGTCGATTGGCCGCGTCTGGCTGCCTAACCTTTTAGTGCTAGCCGCCGACGCGCGAACGGCCGCGGTGGGAGCCGCGAGGAGGGGGAGGAGGAGAGGAGAGGGACTTGAAAGCGAGTTCGGCGCAGCGGCCACGGGAGGTCGCTGGTCCGCGCTCGCTGCTGCTCGTCGGTCGCTCAGGCGGGCGCGAGCTCGCGCTATCTCGCGCAAAAGAACACGCAGTCGAACCTCCGCCAGCATCGTCTCCGGGAGGGTCATATCGCTGCCTGCGGCTAGAGCTACAGGGCTGGCTCGTGAGTGCGTGCGTGAGTCGGCGTGTGCAAGTGTGCCGGGGTCGTTCGCGGAATGCGTGGAGTCGTCGCTCTCTCGGCGCGCGGCCTTGCCGCTTGCAGCCACAGCGGGAGGAAGAAGGAGCAGCAGCAGCAGCCGAGCGGCTGAGGATAGGCCGCCGTTGCGCCCTCTCAGCGAACGCCGACGCTGAAACCGCTGAGGTGCCTTATCTCCACCCGGGAAAAGAGCGGCTGCCGTTGCACGTGCCGCCGACGCCGCTTCGCGGAAGGAAAACAACGGCTGCACGGTTCGCGGAAGAAGCCGCGCCGCGAGTGTGTATGCGCGTGTGCGCGAGCGAGGGCCGCAAGTCTAGTGGCGCCCGTGAGGAGAGGAATAGAGAGGCGATAGCTGTTGATGAGGACCTTGCGAGGTCGCTGCCAGGGGAGCGGCTGCGCTGGACATGGATGTAGAGGCCCGAGGAGTTCGGAAACGCGACCTGGTCGAGCTGGCGCGAGTGCTAGAGAATGCCTACCGTCCCTGAGGGATAGAGTTGGCGCGTGTTTACTGGTGCCTTTGGAAAGCATTGAGAGGGTGAGTACTATTTACCGTTGAGGTAGTCCTTCTGTCTTTCCCGTACGTGGATATTGAACGACGGCATTGAGCTTCGTAATATTCATAACCTCACTTGAGAGGGTCGTACGAGCCTTATCCCCCCGAGCTCCTCTCACTCGCTTAGCTTTGAGCTGAGCGGAGCCGCCTCGCTGGGGGATGAGATAGGCGACGCCGTCACTAAATGAGCCTCGCCGGGCATGATTTGTACGATGCCTCTACTGCCTCCGAGCAGTTAACCATCAAGGATGCACTGACTTTGCATGCTATAAAATTTATATTAACCTGCTTTTGTTTTTACCGTTCATTTTAAGTAGCAATAGATTTTTTTGCCTAGCGGGGGAGAAGTACCACATTCTCCTTCGACGTCGGTTCGAGAATGTTGTACTTCTACCCTCGCTAGACAAAAAAAAAAAAAAAAAAAAAAAAATATATATATATAACACGCACCATGGGAGGCAAAATGGCAAGCCCATAGCACGTGTTTGCCACCGTCGGCTTCACCTCAGGTGTTAATTTACACACGCTATGGCCGTGCCAATTTTTTACCTCCCTAGGTGCATAATATACTATTAAATTTTGCCTGATATCTACTTCAGGAACTTTATTTTATGATGATTAGAGTCTGTTATTGTTATGATTACCTTTTTATTCGAAAAAATTTCTTGGTATGCTTACGGTTATAAAAGTTTTGATCTATTATTAAAAGAATAAGATTATTCGAAAGCTAAAAAATACCATAGCTAATATCAGCAAAGTTAGATTACTTATTATGAGCTCTTAAGATAATAGGGGGTAAGCAGTACAATGATTGACCCTTTAAGGTACTTGTTGTATTATAATTGCTTAAAAAATATAAAGACTGTATAGGTGTATAAATTCTAATAAAATACATTCAAAAAAGCCTATTGATGAAAAAAGCAAGAACATTTACTAAGAATATATGTAAAATATTTTTAAAAATGCCTAAAAATGTACGATATTTACAAAAACACAGTGATTGACCATTTGAGGATAGTGATTGACCGTTTGTTTGATAGTCATTGACCCCCGAAAATGAAAATGAAAAATAGCTCATTAACTACATAAATATATTCGTTAAAGTTTCAATGATTAAATCTTATAACATTTAGATGATTAAATACATCTTAAAAAATGTTTTATTTAATTTTGTTTTAGGTATATTTAATTCTAACCTCAACATCTCACATAAATTACTTTAATTTTCTTCTCCTTCGTATATTCATTATATCTATATATATATATATATACTATGGCCAATCACTCTCTAGGTATGAACGCAACCTATTAACAGTGATTGACCGGGCGGTCAATAACTGCTCTACAGCTCGTTTTTAAATGACAATGGTTGACCCCCGTAAAATTTGGATAATAAAGGTAAATTTGAGGTAGAAAAATATCTTTTATACAATAATAAACTTGCCTTTTAGCAAATATACCGAATTTTTTTACTGCATGTTTTGCAAATTCATGAAAATGCTTAAATAAAAATCACTCCCATTCGATGTCACTAAGAGTCAATGATGATGTTAGCGCAAATTTCGTGCAGGCTTGACTTTTTGATAATGCGAATAATTTTCACGCCTATGAAGTGGCAATGTATTTATAGTTTCGAAAACTTAAAATACAAAGGAATTTGAATATGTAATATTAAAATCATGACAAGTTCAGTTTTGTTATACTTTTTAAATAAAAAGAAGGGGGTCAATCATTGCTGGGGAGTCAACAACTGGACCCGCTTACCCCTATCCAGAAATCATATGTTCATGATATAAAATCAGCAAGTGATAACATGATCTTTCGCTGGCAGTTTTCTTTTTGAAGATCAGAACATCACTCTAAACCGAAAATTAACAAAACAAACAACACTAATAAAAGATATTTATGGGACTCGAGTTCATAAACTTCAATGATTGATATTCACCGTTATTGCATAACGATTATTAACGTCCACACCAAAACACATAATTTAGTTATGGCTTTAAATAATGCAAGAACCAATGAAAAGATTGCTAAGTGAATGGGTTACTCCAAGCGTAAACTCCACTGATCAATGAAGTTTATCTCGTGAATGCATCTACATACCTAGTTGCCACTAATGACGAGCTCTTGAACTTGAACCGGATACCCTGTACAATACAAACACAGAACCTAAAAATTACTCTTCCAGATGAAAGCACATGTCTGCTAACATACGTTACGTCTGGAAAAGCTTAGTTCTCCGGAATCGCGGTATAAAGGTTACAGAAACGTCGAAAACTAAGCAAAACTCCCTCACAACCATGTGGTTTAGATTAACGCTGCTTCTTCGGATTACACAGTTTAAAAATATGTTAAAAAAGAACCCCTATCACATACCCAGAGACATTCTTATATAATCCATAGATACGATCACATTTTTATTGGTAACGACAATCCGATATGCTAGCTTTGTTTTTGAACATATCGTTCTTTCGAAAATTCCTGCTTTAACGCCTGCTCGCGTAAACAAATGATTGTTTCACTGCTGTAGTTTATATCGTGATTAGAGAAAAGGAGAAAGAATTCAAGAGGATCGCGGTGATTTCTACGGACGTTCGGCGTTTCTAACGTACATGTCGCGACTTGAAAGATTGTATTTTATTTTTCATCTTCCTTCTCCCCCCCTCCCCCACCGTTTCTCCGCCATTCTCCTTCTGTGTCGGCTTGTCGTATCTTTTTCCGTCCATGTCGAGGGTCTGCTTCTCTCTTTCCTTCTTCGTCCGACTGGTAGCATTTTGTTCGTTCATTCCTTCCCTTTCGGCTCGGATCATTCAGTCGCGCTTCGAGAAATCAAACAATCCATTCCTTCCCGCCCCTTGCATCTCTCGGGAGACAAAAAATGGATTGTTGTGCGCGTCAAAATTTTGTATGCCTGAAAACAAAGGGATTGAATTAATATGCATAAAAAGTTAGATTAAACACCTACTAGGGTTAAATAAAGTGGAAAAACGAATAATCGTCGTGGAAAAAGTTATACTCTAGCGAGAAAAAAACTGAGGGCATCACTCGGACATCTAGCGTTACATGGAATAAAAGAGATGGAGAAAAATTAAGCGAAACATGCTGGCATGGAGAGGGGCGTATATAAGCGGGACTCGAACACAGTCGGCGGCCTTTGATGTAGACAACGCTTCGCTATTCCTTTACGCCAATAAACTAACGGTTAGGTTAAGGTCTCTTTAAGCCCTAATAGTATTATCCTTGCCCCGTGCATCTTCCCACCCTTTCGAGGTGATGTAGGCTTTGTAAAGCAGCCGGCGCGGTTCCGCAAAACAGTTCGGACGACTCTTTCTATCTTCGTGGATGGGACAGGGAGGGACATGAACGTGGCCGGAAAATTGTTTGAACCACGGCGGCGAAGAAAAAACACTGGCAAAGTTGCGACTCCCTTTGTCGAGGCACGTCGCGATTTTCACGCCGCGGAAAATCCTCCGTCGGCTTTTATTCCCCGTCCTTTTTTTCTCATTCACGGATATAAGTCTCTGCCCTCGCGGTGCGTTTGACGCTTTATGCAGTTACTTTTGAGTGCGTGTGCATGCTAGCAACCAGACGAGATTCGCTTGGCTGGTGAAAAAATAAATACGACGCCGGCTTTGAGGCAGTAGAGGGACGTGAGAATTACCGGGGGTAAGGAGTGTTTATTCGGCCGACCGCATCGGGGACCGGTAAATAACCGAAGTAGACAAGGGCCAGGTGGTGGTTGTGTCAACAACAAAAGTTTTGCGTCAATTTCTCACCAAGGCAACGTTCATGGATTACCAAAGTGGGCTTCTTTTTGGTGGATCGACAAAAAAGTGAGCGCCGGCGCCACGCAATCAAACTTACAAACGTCGACGTTGCCACTGTGTAAACTATTTCGGTCATAAATTTAAATGCACTTGTCCTCGCGCATGCACAGCTAGTGGCGCCCGAGGCCAAAGCCAACAAGCCCGACCACCGAAAGCGATTTGACGTGCTGAAGAACAGACGGATAAATATGTAAATGGATGCATACCGGATGGTGGAAGAAAATTCCCATCGCAAAAAAACGCATGGTTGTAATATTTCAATATGTGCTCATGCAGATATGAAAGCAATTACTCCTAACTTTGTTAAACTATTTCTCATGACCATTCAACAATTTATTTTATTTTGAAATTTTATTAGCAGATGTTAAAGTCGACCAAAGAGACATTTCTCTCCATTTAAACATATGAAACGTTTACACCCGACATTGAAATTATTTTTTATTTTATTTAATGCAATATTTAAACATTTTACACCAAATATCAAACTTTAAGGCCTAAATAATTCAAAGCAATCTTTGAAATTCGAGGACTTTGACAAAACGCCAAGGCACTGCAGAATTTCAGGTTACCAAAAAATAAAAATGCATAATCAAACTATTTCGCTGCCGCCTAAAATCAACCCAATTGCCGTCTATTCATAAAGATCAAAAAGAAAGGCACGACCAGGCCGCTTAAGCAAAAGAGCACGTAAGTAGAAAGTTTGCCGGCGAGGGACGAGAGCGAAAGAGAGAGGGTTCGCGCGAAGAGGGAGAAATAAAGCAGCGCAGAAAGAGAGAGAGAGAGAGAGAGGGGGGGGGGAGAGGGAGAGAGAGCGTAAGAAAAACGAGCGCAAGGAGATTTAAAAGGTCGAGAGATCTGTAGAGAAGACGCCAATGCGGGAGAGTGAAAAAAGATATAAGCGAATCGCTGGGAGAAGCGAATGTCGGTAGCTTTGATATCACAATGAAAGGATGATGTAGCGGAGGATGACATCTCTGTACCACCAGTGCCGGCAATTCGGGCTTGAACCGATGAGCACGTGGTATCAAACAGCTTTGGTTCCCATTCCTCGTGCTTTTCACCCCCCCCCCCCCCCCGAAAACTACACCCGCGACATCCACACCGATGCTTTGTACTGATCAAACGTCAACGATCATTGACCGGCCCGCTGAACATCTAATTGAAGGACCGGCGACCAATGACTAATAGCCGGCAGGAATGCCGTCCGATAAATCCACAATTACTGAGCCTTGGGAAAGCACTTGTCTATTTTCGCGGATGACTTTTGAAGTCTCTGCAGAGGAAGAAGGGGGAGGAAGGAGCCGAGGAGGAAGTGTCTCGGTTCGCGCCGATGCTAAATTAAGACCTCCCGCACCTATTCGTGCGACGGCGTGACACTTGACTCGCGCGCGCATTAATCCTCGCGCAAAAGGAGGAGCAGCGCGAGGAGTATCAAAGGACGGGAAATGGTCCAAGCCAGCTGCAACAGCTAGAGGCCCAGTGTACCCCCAAGGGCGACAGGCCGATCGTTTGATCCATTATCATCGGGACTGCAGTCGGTTGTCGCGCCCCCGCGCGGCGCCCATTGTTGTCGTGTCGCATTGTGCCATCATTCGTCGATGCACACGACTACCCTTTGGCCTCTGCCCCCGCTTCTTCCACGCGCTCGTTCAAGGCTACTCGCTTTGATTCGCACGCGCCGCTTCCCTTTGCATTCGACGCTTTGTCGCTCGCTCCGGCCTATGAATCTCATCGCGCGCGCGCCCCTGCCGATCCGGGCCCAGAGTACCCAGGCTCTAAGTGCCTGGAAACTGTCGAGTGCACTTTGCCCCTACGGATTCGCTGCACCGCCGCCTCTCTGACTGTCCCCAGGCTGCCGACCGAATTCCTCAGTGACGTTTATTTTACTCTCTCATGGTTTTCCGTAAAGGGTTACCAATAGGGATATCAGCTCTTAGCTATAAATTTTTTGCGCTACGATTTATATAACTTTTTATATTTTCACTTTACGGAAACTGCCTTACACGTTGTAGCTGTTTTTTAAGTTGCGTGTTTAGTTGTCATCAATATATATCAATTCCATTCTGAATATACGCATTGACACAGAGACTTCTGCACTTTGTAATCTTTATTTTCTTGTATCGCTAAACAGCCCTTATCGAAATGCCCTACAGGACTCCTGCATGATATTCGCGTTTTTTCTGCAGGAACGATTTCCTGCAGGATAGTCCTGTAGGTATGCCCTGCAGGAAATTATGTTTTGAGATCTGACACATTTTTCTGTAGGATGATCCTGCAGGAAATAATTCCTGCAGAAAAAACGCGAATATCATGCAG
>JAXIUT010031542.1:0-12734 GCA_035586675.1 Eurytoma californica | reverse complement strand
ACTTCTCTTATAAAGAGCAAAGCCATTATTAATTGTATCGAGATAGTTATTAATTTTGAATATATCATTAAATATTGTGAATGTAAAATTTATTATTTAATTTATTAATATGATATACTTTTGGCAAATAACTTATAAAAATTACTACTGTACTAAAGATTAAATAGTTGCTTCAATAGAAAAACATTGCAAAAATGCTGATTTGCATATGCAAAATTAATAATGTAAAATAGGTGACTTATTCTATGTTGTTCTTATTGTCTGCGTAAAATTTAAATTTACCAGTAGCGCACAATATTAATGACAACTGATATAATAATTGGTGACAGTGGTGGGATGAGTGCAACAAATATTATAAAATATTTGTGATTAATACATTATTTCAGTAAACATCGAAAACATTAAAACGTGACAATAATATCAGTCCAACGTCCGTCATTGACTCTTCGCGCTACTAAAGACAAAACGTCACTGAGCAGACAAAACTGACGACGTACCGATCCGCCGCATCTCACTCCACTGATTACGCGCCTAGCGCAGCCGAACAGAACTGACTCTACCGTGCAGTAATCATTCGCGAATAATAATTGGCTGAACAGGTGCACGCGCGCTGTCCCAATTAGCGCGCGCCGCGCCGCACGCGGTCGACAATTATAAACGTCCACGAGGGAGACGCGACACGCGCGGATCTATCTAATTGAGAATTCGCTGATCCGGGCTTCGGGCTCTCTTTCGGCCCGGCCGGCCGGTTGAAAGCGATGATCGTTGTTTACGGCGAAAGTTTTGAAAAGGCTTTTTCTAACGAGCGGGCGCCATTCACCGTAGCTGCGGCGACGGCTCAAATTGGGAGTTCAATTATTGGAGCGTGTCGCTGCTTTATTTTTTTTTTTTTTTTTTTCAACGCGGCGAGAGTTTCGCGATGCGGAAAACGCGAGGCGCAGTCGATGCCGCGCCGGTAAAAGGGGGCTCCGTGTCGCTGAGCTTCATTTTGCCGGCGCCAATTCAAGACGAAATTTCAACGAGTCGAGTTAACGCGAGGCGGTGTATGTAATTAGCGATGAAATAGTTATTGGGTATGGTCGCGGTTGGGGATGCGCGTGCAATTTTGCAAAGTGCCGGGGGCGAGTAGTGATGTAATTATTGCTACATTAATTATTCAGAATTGGTTAAAAAATTGAGTCGATCGTCGTGCGGGATAAGGCGGCCACAATTAATATCACTACCGTTTTTATCGAGCCTGCTCTTATCATATTTTCATTAAATTTGAAGAAGCTATTCATTTTCAATTTTTTTCCCGAATATAGTTTTTAAGTAAGTGTAATTATCGATTTATGGACCATACGTTAATGCATTTGCTAAACATTTCGTGTCTAATTAATTAAAATTATTCAACGAAATGGGTCCTGTCATTAATTTACATTGGAAAAGGTAATGTTTACAGGTTCAGTAATATCAACCTTATCATAGAATTTGAAAAAGTATTTAACATTTTTAGAAAATGATCACTGTTACTTCTACGAATTAATCATAGAACATTATTAAAACACACTTTTTTCAAATATTTGCAAAAGATTAAAATTTCTTTAATTTGAATGGCCTTTTAAATACTAGATGATAGTTCAAATGTAAATCCTTGAAAAAATATATTCTCAACCGCTTCAGCTAATGACACACCGCCGGAACTTACTTTGTCAGTAAATTTAAATGCAGCGCAATGGTTTCCCACTTTTTGGACACCTTGCATGTTAAATGAAATGAAGTTTCCCGCGATAACTAGAAAACCTAATATAAAATTAGCCTAAGGTACACTTCGTAGCGGAATATCTCGTTTCTGGGGCGAGAACGAGTTCACTTTCGTCTCTCTCGCTCCCACCCCCGGGGGGTGGGTTACGCTCGAAAATGTAGGTTGCTGGGGAAAACCGCTTCGGAGCGCGGAGTCGTTGCCGCCACGGCGAGCTCCAAGTTTTACAATGAGTTTTCGTAAGTGTTCCGGAAGTTTTTCCGGCGGAGGAGCGAGCGAGTTTGCTAGACTTATTATTTTAGCCGATGAAATTCAGCATGTGAAGATTTCGCGGTCTTCGAGAGGGGGATTAAGGAAATTTTTAAACGCCCCATCGGAGATGAGAGGGTGATTTAAAACTAACTGAAAACTGTCAATAAAGAAGTTTTTTTTAAGCGTTAGGATGCAATTAAAAAGTTCCATCGGGATTAAATAGAGGCTCATTATTTTGGTACACATAAGGAACGATTATACCATTCGAGAAACTATTAATTTGTAAAGACAAATTCGTGCAGTCTAAAGGGTCGTGTAGTATAAAAGATGTAATAAAAGTAAAATTGTCAAAAGATTTAGCTCTATTTCGTGACTATTAATTCATTTTTTTGTTAAAAATATCTTCTATCAAGATCTAAAAATAAATTCAGTCACGATTAATTTTATACTCAATTTATTTTTTTAAATAAACATTTGTTAACAGTAGAATACTGTTAGCAATCAATTACATAATTAGGTATCGTTACATGAACCACCTTACGTTAACATTCAACAAAAACTATGCAACGTATTTAATTCTGCGGATTTAGTAACAAAAAATAATGTATACACAAATATAATATATCTTTTCCCAGACTGAAAAGTTATAAATCTTAATACCGATTAAAGCAGCGAAATAAGACACTGTGGTTACCGGCATTACACAACCCCCATCAAATCGGTTGGAAAGTCATTCCGTATCGGCAGGAATTATCGCGCGCTCGAACGTCGAACGGCGCAACCTGCGAATTTCACCTAAAAAACATCTGCGCCGAACGCAGCCTCCGCTCATCTTATCTCCCCGAGAGTCGAGCTCCGTCGCTTTCACCGGCCGGCCATCAGATTCGGCCCCGCCGACGCGATAGCGGCAGTTTAATCTCCCGGAGCGTTTGTTCAAACTTACTTATCTCGCGGGCGCCGCCGTCGGCCCATCGATCGGCGCCCGGTAAAAGCGCGGAAAATGGAGGGCCGATGACGCGGGGACACCTGAGTAATGCCGAGGCGCCGAGCCGTACGTATTGCGCCCGACACCCGGTCGCCTGCATCCAGGTTTTCGTGTTTACTTAGGCGCCGGGCACAAACTCGCCCGGGCCCCGCAGCCGGCGATTTGTCACTTATTGTAGATCTATGGACGATTTATAACTCGAGTGGGAAGGAAAAATATTTCAGTTTATGAACAGCCGGGAATTCTTAACAAATTTTGTACTGTAAATTGAAGTTTTGTACGGAAAATAATTAAATGCTTAATATTGGATGCGATCGGTAAATTATTGTAAAAACCGAAGTAATTTTGAGTTAAGAGTATGATAATGTAACGAGAGTTTATGAATTTAATTTTATGGGCCTATAATCAAAATTTGTAATTGATGATCGTAACTCACAGAAAATAATGCGTGATAATGGGTTAACTATCGGGTTGGTTAGTTGAGAAGTGCGAAGTGCGAGGCGTCTAATTATACGTTGCTTGGTGTTGTTTTCACGCGCGAAAAGATGATTACATAGTTCATATATTAAAAATTTGACGTGATGAGTGAGATGAAAGGAGTGTAAAATCATTGGATCTTAATTCGAATATAAGTATAGTATCCTCATGTATCTAAGGATGTAATGGGATATTAATCAAATAGTAAGTAAAAATAATATGTACACATAGAAATGTATTAGTTGATTATCTTTGGAGATAGCTACATGAAAAACGAATTATTTTATGAAAAGTGAGGAAGTGTACAAACCTATGGATTCAGATGAAATTACACGGTTTTAGACGTAATTTGTTTTGATTACACATTGTTAACGAGCTAATAACATTTTAATCTAAAAAAGATTTCCACTTTCATCATAAATTACTAAAAATGATGAAAATATACTTAGATTTGAAAAATGTGAACGCGGTAAAAGAGAAAGTTAGGTTTCTTATTCGAGTAATTACCTTGATGGCAGTGAAATTGAAACCCTCTTTAAATCGAATGAAACAAACTTTCAAAATAAACGATCGATAAACTTCGAAAGTGACTGAATGAAAAAGGAAAGTAAAAATGACGCCGAGGGTGGCGTAGAAAAGCGGGGCTGCGGGTGAAAACTTGAAAGACGGAGCGCGGAGGGCGCCGGGGGGTGTGAAACAGCGATAAGATTTAGGAGGGCGGAATTCAATTATCAGAACGTTTTACGCAGGACTTTGGGCGAAAGTGAAAATTTTAGCGCGGAAAAGGCGCCGCTTTGGGGGAATTCGGAGACTATCCGGCTTTTTTGAGCGGGAGGGGTGCGAAGAACAGGTCACAATTCACGGCATTAGCAAGTTTGTTGTTTTCGCGCGGGATTAAAAGTTGCGATTGTTTTCGTTTTCTTCTTTTCGAATAAAGGCATTTGGAAGTTTTAAAGTTCGATCGAATATTCAATTTGATGGCTCGCTCTTAGAAATTTACGAGTCCCTGTAATCGACAGATTCTCCCACTGTAGAAAAAACAGCGATCGTCCAAAGGCAACTTTTTAATTTGGCCTCTACGTTTAAACGCACTTCTCGTAGAAGCAGCAAATGGAATACTATTAAGAACAAAAAATGCACTTCCGAAAATGTAAATTCGATTGTGTTTACCATCAAATTTTGTAACGCATTCATTAGGTCTGGAATATCAATCAATTAGCATGATGGAGTTAGCGCGTCTGCATCTGATTCAATTCAATTAGTGTTTTGACGAAACGCTATATAGCGCGGCAGCGGAATATTAATCGTGGATTAATTATTGCACTTGAAAATCAATAATCCTGTAATAATTTCGTTCGCCCGGCGCCCGCTAATGAAACGAGACCGGCCAATGCATTATTTAAATGACGCGCGCTCGTCTCAAGGACACGTAACGCGATTGCTAATTTTCCCGCGCCCATCGGAGAGCCACTACAGTGGCGCATCCGCACCCCCTTGAAAAATCTTCCCGCTCGAATCCCGGGCCCGTAAACGTTTTATCGCGCTCGTCGTATTTTCGTTTTAACATCGCGCCCCCAATATTACAAAGGGAAAAAAGTCCTCGTAAAGCGAATATTTGGGAAATCGTAAAACCCCGGTCGCGGTGGAGCCCCCGAGGAATAAAACAGGTAGTATGATTAATGGAATACCCGCAGAGCCTTTCGCTTTGGACGATATAAAAAAAGGGCGAGAGAGAGGGGGAAAGCAGTGCTCGTAAAAGCCTCGAGGCTGCTGCGCATCCGACGGTCGCCGCGAAAGGGTCGCGCGATATCGATACCGCCACTGCAGTCGGTCCGGAGGATGTAGCGATAGGTGTGATCTCTCGCGCGCGCACACGCGAATTCGAGCCCGTGTGCACGGCAGTCGAGAGATCTGCCGGTGCGAGCACGTACACACCTCGGACAGCTCGTTTTCCCGTTTACTGCCTTCGATCGGATGAACGAAAATCACTGTATCGTAATAAATAATTGCCGGTAGCGGCTCTGTATAGACGAAAATAAAAGTTTTTATTTGACGCTACGGAGCTGAAAGGTTACGCTGCTGAATTTATCAAATTTTTGCGGATTAGCGCAAACGAACCTATAAAAGGTGCGATTGATATTAGTTACAAACTGTTGTTTATACTTTCGTTTGCGTAAAAAAAAGCATGCATAAAAACATACCCAATTATTAAAAAAACATGGAAACTTTTTCATTGTAGCTACGGTATTTCTCGTGTTGGCGTGATTGACCGAGTTATAGCGATAATTAATTATTTTTTTTATTATTCTTGTTTATTATGACAGTAAACTGTAAAAAAATATCTTCCCGCGCGAAGCTCGAGTCCGATCCAGTAAAATTAAAAATAACATTTCAAGTTAAATGATCCAAGAAGGCACATATATAAAAAAAGCCACAAAGATCAAAATCAAATTGCAGAATGGAATTTCCTGGGCATTTAATTACCCACTGTCCAAAAATAAAACAGTACCATTGGTGCAATCTCTCCGCAGCAACTCGTAAAAAGGCGTTTGCGCTGAAAAATCTAAAATGACAAAACTCCAACGAGCATTTTTAATTATCGCATAAAACGAGAGGGCGCGATAAGCCATAGGAGCACTCTAGTCTCGCCGCGCGGACGGGGAAGCGGGTGGACGTAAAAAGCGGACGCGCGCTGACGAGCCTAGTCCGCCTATCGGGCGAACTGACGGAAAATGATGTACGAGGGGCCGAAAGGCCTGTTTTACGCGCCGCGATAAAAATGATCCGGCGGCGTGCGCGAGCTTGGGTCGCACGCACCGCGCGAAGGATGATGCGGATCAGTCGCTGGGCACCGCGGCGAGTAAGTGAAATAAGGGAGTGCGATGGGCTGTACGCGCGTAAAATGGAGTTTTTTTTTTGTTCATTTTGGAGAGAGATTGGGTGTAACCAGCCAACACTGCGGATGCTTTTATTATCTGAGTTTTAGAAAATTAAAGTACGATGTTTTTTGAACATGGGAATTATTTTTCAATAATAAGTGTGCAATAGTTAGAAAGAATAATTTTTTGAGTTAATGATATGAATAATAAAATAGCAAAAGAATGTAGGGAAGAAAAAAAAGAAGAGAAGAAGACACTATAAGAATTTTGTAATAAAAATCACTTCTTCCTAAGATTACTGAGGATTTACTAATATAATAAATTTTGCAAAAAGTGAATTATTTTTATAAAATAAAGCCGTCCTCCTTGTAGTACGATGCTTATGATTACTATTTTTATACTACATATGGTTCAAAAGAAAAAAATGTTTGATGAATGATTTTATTTTAATTATTTAGTATAGTAATAAGATAAGTTCCAGCTAAAAATGTTTTATAAATTCTCTAATCAATAAATAAAATAAATTCAATTTATAGAGAAGGTTGAGTGCTTCATCAAATAATCAGGATAATTTATTCTTACCCCGTGAAGAGATAAGATTCATATACATATGAAGAGATAAAAAAATCAAATGGTAATATTTGTTTTTATGCATGTATGTATTCAATATCTGTATTATTCATGCAGTCACTGTGATTTGATCCATTCAATATCATGTGCTCGGAAACAGGATATATCAGATGAATCTTTTATTTAATCTCTTGCCTCTGTTCTAAACAATAAATAGGTATATATTCTTTTCGAAAAAAAATGCAATCAAAAACAAAACAGAAACTCTAAATTTACTGTTTTTACAACCAAATTCGTGTCAATTACTTTTCAATTTCCAAAAAAAAAACCGCTGAATTCCCGATCCCCACACGTACGAAGCAAATTCACAAAATGTTTCATCTCTCCCGCGGGCGAGGGAAAATATTAGAAAGGAGCAATTCTGTCCGCGCGAGGGGCCGCGGGATCCGACGCCGCGTGTAACCGACGATCGCGCCATTTCGGAAAAATGGAGCGAGAGCCACGGTCGCATCAAAGAACCACTCGGAAAAATGGAGCAAGTGCGCGCGCGGGCGAGCCGAGAAAAATGCGGAGGTAACAGAGAGACAGGGAGTGAGAGGGAGAGAGAGTGGGGAAGGGCCGCCACCCCAGGCTCGGCGAAAAGAGCAGTGCGTCGAGCGCCGAACACGTGCCAATAAACAATTTGTTACGCGGCCGTCGCCGACCGTGAGCTTTTTCCTCGTCCCGAAGCTGTTATTCGTGCGTTTCTCATCGTTTTCTTTCAATCTTCCCCACCCTCTGTGAAAATGCATTATCGTGCGGTTTGCCCAGGGAAATTGTCTCATCAGGCCGGTCGTGATAGCGAATGAGACGAAAATCAGCATGGCTGACGTAGGCAAATGTTATTTTTTGATAATTAATCGAGTATAAAAAGGGCTACGGGACTTTGGAGCGGTTCAAAATTAAATTTTATCGAAATTTCAAATTGAACGGTGTAAACAATAAAAAGCACTTTCTGCGAGGCGCACTTTGTTAATGGAATATTCTCTTTCAATTTTCAAAAGGTAAACATTTATATAAACAACGAGTACATTCAATTTAATATTACACAAGTTATATAGAATGATGCGAAATTATTATATTTACACTTTATACAAGCTGGTTCATAAAGAAAAAAATAATAAATAATTAGTAAATCGTCACAAAATTAATATTGAAAATACAAAGTATTTTGGCTTCTGTTGTTTGCATACGATTACTTGTTATTCTGTACAACATTCCTATAAATTTGTCAAAGCAATTTTAATTTAAGACAACAGTTTTATACACACGAAGAGAAATTATATTGTAAAAATTACTATGTTCCATAAGAAAAGTGGGACAGACTCAATTACCTATGAGGATTTTCGGTATGCAACGTAGCAATTTGTGTTGTAGTAAAAATTGCTCTGAACATTGCAATCGTAGGTCGAGTCTGTCCCACTTTTCTTATGGAACATAGTAATTTTTACAATATAATTTCTCTCCGGGCATCAGTCAGTAGTCAGCCATTTGGCAGGTGAAATATTTCTCCGCTCGTTCATTAAGTCGGCCGCCCTATTTCTTTATTTCTCAACTAGCAGCCCCATCAACAAGAATCGTTAACGTCCTCGCGGTAATCCAGCGTCACGGTCCTCGGGCAAGAAAGATGGACTCCGTCCGAGACGGAGACTGAACGTAGGCCGACGGACGAATCCGGCTATGCACCGCGACAATAATCCCCGGTTTGTCCGAGAGACAAGAGAGATAAGCCTATCCGTCGGTACACGTGTACGATGTCTTCGAGATAACGCGCCCCGGACGTTTTGTCTCGCCAATTAATAAGGCTTTCGGCGACCCTCGCCTCGTCAGGCTGCAATGCGCAAACACGCGGGCGCAGCCGCGCAAATTGAAACGAGCAGTGCTTGGGCCCGCAACATCGATCCCCTTTATCTCCAGAAATAATATTGTGATTTTCATTAGGAAAGGGGGGGCGGTGCGCGCGCGCGCGGCTCGAGGATCGAGTCGTTGTTTTCGCAGTGTATCGAGATACGCGAAGAAAAATAGTTCGCGGGAGCAGACGCGAGTTACGTGGCGTTTACCCAAGAGACACACGAGGAGACGAGGAAGTCCCGGTATCTTATCTCCGCCCATTGAGCCGTCTTTATTTGCGGACGATAACTCGCGCGAGGCTGAGCTCACCTATCCGTAACGCCCTGTTGAGAGGAAAAACATTTCACGTTTACGGAGGGCTTATTAAATTTGTAGAGAGACGTCTGTCTGCTTTTCGACCTGGCGAATTGTCACGGAAAATACGAGTTTAATCTCGGAGTTATATTCGATTTTTAACTTGTACTTCGGAATTGCTTTTTCCTTAAGTGAAATTTTTATAAATTATTGTAGTTTGAGGCTATTGATAAATGTTACGAGTTATAAAAACAAATTTAGTGAAATGTATACGGAGTATTTATGAGTAATGTTGCAATATACTCGCTAGAAATTTGAATTACAAACATTACAAATATTCGGTCAAGCATTTAGGTCAAAAATGGAGCACATAAAATACGGTGTGAACAGCTGACAAAGATTAGAAAGATAAGGTAAAAGTTATAGTATTTTAGTTTATTTTTCTAGATCTTACAAAATACAAATCAATTTGAAATTATGACTCTACTAAAATTTCATGATTTAAGAGTCAATACTAAATTGAATAAAGTACTATACTAAACTGCTGTACTATACTAAAAATTTTGCACATGGTACATCACGTATACAAATATAAACATGTATAATTTTTGCACCTGTCGTTTATTACACAAGACTTGAGAGACCTCATCAATAAATTTGATGCTAATTTAAATTTCAGTTCTGATCAACCTATAAGGAAGTGTTCTATAACGGTGCAGGTATACAGCAATTTTGAGAAGTTTCTTCAGAAAATTCCCTCGCAAACGATTCCCGACCTTTTATCGGCTCGACTCAATAAATCAACATTCCCTCACGGTACCATCTATCCTCGGTCGCGTTGCGGCAAAAAGCCGCGAATTCCGGGAAGGCTGCCGACCGGACGGCGGCCATTAATCGGCAATTTCACGAGATTAATTAAAGGTGACGAACGGCCGCGTCTCGGGCATTCATCCTGCGACTTCGGCGATTGGTCGCGCGTCGCTTCTCCCCCCCCCTCCACCCCCCTCCTCCTCCGCGTTGGCCTAGCTCAGCCCGGGGAATCGCGGCACAATGGATCGCTTCGTTTCGGTGGTTGCAGCCGCCAAATAAAAAGGTGGGACGCGCGTCGTGTGTCCCTAATTCGGCGGGTGCTCGCGAAATGCGGAACGAAACGCCGGGGCGGAGCGAAATCACGCGCTGGTCTTCGGAATCGCTCCGGCAGAATGTGCACCTGCGCGCGCTCCGCTCGTGGGCTGCGGAGCTGCGGGAACGATTTCTTCGGCGCTGTGTATATTTGTTCCGCTAGAATATGGATTTTATATTTTCGCGTTTAGTTCGTTACGCAATCCGTTCTATTTAATACGATGTACTTGCAACTGTTAATGACTTAATCTTGTTTATTTAAGTTTAGTTTAGAATGAAGAAATAAATTTTGTATATATTTAAAGAAATGTTAAATGTCTTAGTGAATATTTAAGGGATTTCATTCATTTTAATTTTATTATAATGATAACAAGAATATGCTCGATTTTTAAATGATGATAATAATCAGTCAAACAGTGAATGACCCAGCTCTTAAGATGGTGTATATAAAACTAAGACTGCAGACTCATTACCTCGAGAGTTGACTCAGAGTCCACCTGTCGGTAAACTTACGAGATAACAATTAGTATTGTGCGCTTCAGAAGTCTACCTCACTTAAGTGATGTATATTCAAAAATAATTATCTATAGAAGTTCTACAGTTATACAACCGATGTTTTCAGTTTCGAGTAGTCAAACAATTTGTTCAGCACTCAGAAAAATTAATATTTTTAAGTCTAGTTAGATAAATTAAATAAAGCAGTGAAATTAATTAATACTCCTTTGGTAATAATTGAGAGCCTCAGAGTGCGCTTCTGATGGCCCGTAAGATCCGTTTGCTTCATGAATTGTACAAAGGTTTGTGGTTATGCTAGCGATAATGCGAGCGGAGCGATTCTCATAGACGCATGACTCTGTTTCTAGGTCGTATCTACCTCTGTGTGCCCTGTGCAATAAGTCTACATCAAAGCGATCCAATGTGTTTGTGACGATGTAACACAGAAATAAGAGTATAAATACGTCCGTGTAGTACACACTCACAACAAGCTGTTACGGCGTAGCTTGACCCAAATTAGAAAGTGCAACACGAATCTTCCATTACTCGCCCCTTAATTGTTAATTTTGGAGCTTTTATGGCTGCCAAACATTGTTATCTTATTAGATATATAAAAAAAGTTTTACGATGCTCTTATTTTGTAATGCATTAGAAGCTAAGTGGGTGCGCAAGCCGTAAAACTCAGATAACAAGTCTGACGTTCTTTGGACGTACTACTGGCGTCTCCCGCTGGTACGTCTATCAAGCAACTCGCTCGCCGCTTTTCTCTTATTATTCCTTTACTCATATTATTCCGCTCAACTCATCCGATGCATTTTACTTCGCATTCGAGATCAACTGCTGGATATGATTTCAATTAGCCCACCGTGAAAGTTGCTTTAATGGAATAAACAGTTAAAATTTTTTCAAAATTTAATTATCCATTACAGAACTTTTTCAAACGATACAAGTGAAATTTCTTATCCTTCAAATCGCCGAGTAGAAACTTTAATTTTTTTTATTCCGGCGGATTTATTTTAGTCGGTTGACGCTTTAAACGCGCGAGACAATGAAGCTCGAAGGAAGTAATTTCCTCCGCCGAATTTTCTCCTTCGCAACCACGCCTACTCTCCTACAATTTCGTTCTCGCATTTCTAATTTCCCCGTGCCGTTCGCGACGGCGTGCGTCATTTTTTCCCCGGCGTACAGCCGCTTCCCGAAATCCTCGTGTCCGCGCGAAATTTCATAGCAGCCCGCTGCCAAAACTCCATTAATCACCACCTCCACCCCACCGGTTCGGCTTAATTAAAAGGCCAGAAATCATATTCCGTGCCCGCAGAAACTTTTTCGCTCTCGTACTCCCCGGCGAACGCGAAAGAGCGAACGAGAGAAAAAAAAAGGAGAGCGGAGGGCGCGAGCGCGATTTCAGCTCGAGGGGGCCACGCGCCATTACGCCATTCCGGGCGGAGCGATTTTCGAAGGAGCGTTGCGGTCGAACGACGGCCGATCGTACACACACACAGCCCCGAGTGCGAGCGGGCGAATTGAAAAATGCGAGATCATGATGGTTTCGCCGGCGGGGGAGAAGGAGGGCGGGCAAGAAAAATAGCTGTGTATCGATGAGTGTATGATTGATAAATGCCCGCGCGCGCGCGCTCAAATTGAATTTTCGTCGGAGCAGCCGCTCCGCGCACGGTCGCAATGTAAATGATTGATCTCGCAACCGTTACACCGGCAGCTCGACTTTCCTTCTTTTTTGTTTTTCGCGAGTGAATAATTGCCCCGTGACCGCCGCGCGCAGATCGATGAGGATATCAAAGACACGTCCGTTCCACTTGCTGCTTTCTCGCGTGTGCGGCCTGTGCAAAGAAACACGAGGAATTGCGCCGGTTAAGGTAATTATCGACTCAAATCGGATAATGATGTATTTTTTTCAAATTCTCTCTTAAAAAAAACGATGGCAGGGTTTTGTGAAGCCTCGAAAAAAGAGATTTGATTGGATAATGGTTACAAGAGCTACCGACATGATTTAAACGATTTAAATCGCTCT